>JAPYYM010001450.1:0-13461 GCA_028534135.1 Potos flavus | reverse complement strand
TCTGGTCCCGGCTCTGCCGTGTGATGCTGGCCCGGTCTCTCTCCGAGCCCGTGCTTCGGAGCCCCCTCCGTGGGTAGGGAAACGGGGGCCTACACCCCACACCGCAGACTGAGCGAAAGGGCCCACGGAGGCCTGGGATAGGCGGCCCAGAGGGCAGCGTCGGACTCTTTCTAGCGATTTCCGTGATCCTGTGGAACCACTTCTCTCCTGACCAACGATCTACGTTCTCCCTTCTGTCCACTTCTCGCCACCTGCACACTTCGATGGGTCACATTCAGATTCTGAAAGGAGCAGGTGTGTCCCCGCTTCTGGAAGACAGGCCGCCCTGTGCATCCCCCAGCAGGAGTCCAGGGACCCCCGCGGGCAGCCCGGACCGCCAAGGCCCTGGTCTCACTTGGCTTCCAGCTGGGCCTCCCGTCCACACCGCCCCGGGACGGGCAAGCCCTTGCCTTCCTCACCTGCAGAGTCTGACCCCCGAGAGCCGCTCTTCTTTTTGGCAGAACAAGAACAACGGGAGGAAAAGTGAACGACCCCTCCCGCCACGGGCAGCTGGCCCGTCCCCACGCCGCCCCACGCGCTCGGTCGCTGCCGTCCACACGGTGGGAGGACTCCGTGTGGTTCTCGGTCAGGAAGGGTCTGCGGCCTCTTCGCGCTACTTCGCAGGCACAAGGCCAAGGCCACCGCGAAGGCCTGCGAGCTCTTCTCACTCCACACGCGTCCCCATGTGCCAACTTGTATCAACAGTATGAACGAAAAGCGGGCGGGAGATTTTAGGGACCTCGGGGCGGGGAGGGGGCTCTGCAAGGTCCAACGCAGACCCTCCGCGTGTCCAGGTGACCCCCCAGCCAGGGACTGGGTGAGGAAACAGAAGGGTCCTCGCAGCCCTGTCCCACCCGCTGGCTTCCGAGTCCTGGGCTCTCTCTGCCTCTCTCCCTCCTCAACTCAAGATGGGAGATGATGAATTTCCTCCCGGGACGCTGCGTCCGTCCCGGCCAGCCTGGGACTGGCCTCCCCTCGGCAGATGTGCCCCTGCTGCTTGGAACACTTCCCCCCCACCAAGGTCAAACACGTCCTGTGTCCTCAGGGCCTCGTGCTTCCCAACCCGAGGGACAGGCCCAGGCAGGTGGAGAGAAGGAAGGCCTGGTTTCCATCCCTGTGCATCAAAGGCCATTTCTGCCCCCTGGCCTGTCTCCCCATCTGCAAAGCGTCCCTTCCAAATGGTGTATTCTGGGCTGTCATGATTTTAATGACAGTAACGTCAGGCCCTAGGAGAGGCTGGTGGGGACAGTCCCTGTGGCCCAGCGATGACTCAGGTGGACACTGAGGTCAAGAGCTCAATGCCCGTCCTTCCCCCCCCTCCTGTCTTTCACCAGCAACGACATTTAGGGGCCTGAGCCTATGTCTGGGGTTGAGGTCCTTCTTTTTCACTCATGATGGGTCGGGACTCCAGCCTGGCTCCTCCCGGGGCCACTCTCCCTGTCCTCTGCATCTCTGTGTCCCTACCTCCTCTTCTCAGGAGGACATACGTCAGGTTGAACGAGGGCCCACCCTCCCGACCTCATTTGACCTTCACTGCATCTTGAAAGGCCCTGTCCCAACACCATCACATTCTGAGGTCCTCGTAGGATTTCAGTATGTCCACTTTAGAGGGACACATTCTGGGCCAGAGCGAGAATTGTATCATGTTAACCTGCCCAGAAAGCCCGCAGAACCTTCGAGTTGGACTCCCCAGGGCTCCAAGGGGACGCATCTGGCCCAAATCCCCGCAGCCAGGAGTGGCCAAGCCGGGGCTCCCAGACGCACCTCTCCCCTCCAAGTCCAGGGCTGCCAGAGGCCGTGTCCCGGAAGAACCCCAAACCCGCTGAGCAAAACGCTCTGGGAGTTCCGTGGGCTCCACACTCCGCAAGGCGCGAAGGAAAACACAGCGAAACCCGAGAGCGGCTCCTTCCACTCTGGACGCTCTCAGCGTTGTTGGGGAGTTGATCGAACACTCAGGGGATCACAGATGCGTTCTTGGTCCTGTCCTGAAGGACATGCCTCTTCTTCGGGAAACAATCCAACTTTTTGGCTCAAGAGAGCTCACGGAGCCCCACTCCACCCCTGGTAATAGTAGCTTGGCCGGAGCTGGACGTCTGTCCCAAGCCCCAGCTGTTGCCCCTCACCCACCGGGAGGGAGTCCCCTGCCTGGGGTTGGCGTGACACCTGCCGGACCCACCAGAGCCCTCCCCCAGCGTGAGAATCCATCACTCGGAGAGCCGGTCTTGACTCCTCCCTCGTGGCAAAGCAGGGAGGTGGGAGGGGCCGGGGCGGCCTGTGGCCTCGTTTCCTCCCACCGCGGAGAGAAGGCAGTCTGAGTCAGGTCGAGCACAGGGGGAGGCATAACAGAGGCAGAGACATGGGTAGGGAGAGAGGTCCTGAAATTCTAGGACTTTCTTCCTGTTGTCCCTGAAGACAGCTGTCCCCTACCTTTCTGGGAGATGCATTTCCACTAACCCATCGAAGGTGCGGACCCCGACAATGATGATGTTCTCCAGCAAGGGGACTGTCGTCTTGAGGGACGCGGGACCAGGACATGCAGCCCACACTCAGGGGGATTCATTCCAGGCTACCCGCTGGGCTGGGGCGTGGGCTCTCACAGTGAGAGACGGTGGGCTTCCCAGTACCAGGGTCTTTCCCCGAGTATGGTCTTGGCTCCCGTTAAAGGGTTAGATTGTGTCCCCCTGCCTCCCCCACAAATTCATATGTCAAAGTCCAAACTCCCAGAACCTCAGAGTGTGACCTTATTTGGAAATGGGGCCCCTGAAGATGTCGTTAGTCACCATAAAGTCACACCAGAGTAGGCGGCTTCCTAATGCAAAGTGACCGATTGCTTCTGAAAAGAATGTCGTATGGAGAGAGTCCACACGGGGGAAGGCCACGCGGAGACACAGGGAGAACGCCGTCTGCAGGCCCGGGAGCGCCGGCAGCTGAGAGCGAGGCCGGCCGCAACCTGCTCGCGGACGTCCAGCTTCCACAACCGGAAGACCGTAATTGACGGTGTTTAAGCCACTCTGCCTGTGACAGTTTGTTAAGGTGCCCCTGGCAGACGTAGGGTGCCCATGCCCGGCCTCCCAGGTCTGGGGTCTGGGGTCTCGCTCACGATAGGGTCTAAGAGGCTGGGAGAAGCTCTCCCCACCGCTGCACCGGGCGTCTGGAGGGAAAGGGGGAAAGGGCACTGGACAGATAGGTCTGAAGGAGGAGCAGGTGGGATGCTCACAGGAAAGGAGGGAGCATGAATATCGACCCAGGTGGGATGTCACCAACGGAGGACCGAGGCTCTGGACATCTTAGGAGAAGGACAGCAGAAGTCGTGAAAAGTGCGGAAGAGCATGGAGGGAGTCCAGGTGCCGCGGCCAGGTCTGCACGTGTCTCGTTCCCCTCCCCCCCGTGGCCTTGAGGCAGCGCCAAGGCAAAGCCTCCAAGTTCACAGCCAACAGTTGCAAGACGGTCCCCCCCAGCAGCCCATCGCCCTCCCCGCCCCCACTCACTGCCGACTCGCCGGGCGGGGAGAGCACGGCCGACAGTTCCTTTACTCAGGGTCAGCCAAGTCTCATGACAAAAGGTGGTGTGACTTAGCAGGCTTTCCAGAATGGCACAACCTTCCAGAGGGGGTGTTCCCGCTGTGCATCGGGTGACTGCCACATTGCCAAAAACATTCTCTTTCCACACTTGGCTCGCCAGAGTGGGGGAGCATTGCACAATGGAAGCAGATAAGAACGAGCTGGTCTCTCCGAGCACAGGGGCCCCGGTGTGCAAACGAGGACTCACGAGAGGGCAGTACCCGGACAGGGGGGCACTGGGCACGCTTTGAAACTAACTGCAGGTGGCCAATGTCCCGAGGACAGACGCCCACGGCTCCCCAGCCTTGCGGAACCCTCCTCCTGCTTCGCGAGCAGAGTCACGAGAAGGGGCACTTGCTGGGAAAGAATGATGCAAGGGGCTGGCTTTGCAAAGAGCATTCGGGAAACAGGAAGGCTGGGACTTAGGAACGGCACAAGGCCACGCCCCGGTCTGCGGGGCTGGCATCTGCTTTCAGTGGGCGTCGCTGGGAGACACCGAAAGACGGAGAAACGCCCACAGCGGGAAGAAAGAGGTTTGCAACACGGTCCGAAAAGGGTGCACTCTCAAATAAATGCACGCTTTCAACAGCAACCCTGAAGAGGAAAGCCGTCTCCGTGCTTCAGTCCCCAACCTTGACCCTGGATGTATGTGTCAATTCGCAGCAGGCGCGAGAAGCCGCCGGTGGTATTAGCGACGAACGGGCATTAACAAAGCTGTCACAGCGAACCCAGAAGCAGTGGCAGAATTAATTTTTCCTTCATTAATGATATCCTAATTTGCATGATTAATATGTCATGGTCGATAAACACAGGCAGCTACGAATAAAATCACTGAATAGAAATGCCACCCGCGGAGCCGAAAGAATAAGACAAATCAATGAGTCGACACAGCTAAGCGAGCAGGAGACGCTGCATTTCCCCCAAAACAATGTTCGCAATGCTTGAGATGCCGCAGCCTGTGACCCTGGCTTACTTATCCCTCGTTACTATTCACACACAGTCATATTGCCACATCGCAGCAGCAGCGAGATGGCATGGTAGGGCCACAGGCAGCAAAGAGAGGCAGAGGTCTGGGGCCCCCGTCCTCCTCGGCAAGCAGACACGGGGCCTCGGGAAGCTACTGGACCTCTTCCACTCTGGGCTCATCTGGACACAAGGGGAGCAGCGCCTTCTCCTTGGGTTTGATGGGAGCCCGACCCGGGCCGGGGCTGGAGCTCCTTGCAGGGACCAAGGCTCAGCAGGGCCTCAAGCCCTGGGGACCTCTGGTTCACCCCAAAGGACGGTCACGTTCCTCTGCCCTCCACCAGCTGAAGGCAGAAACATTCCTCTGCCCTCCACCAGCTGAAGGCAGAAACATAGCTCTGCCCTCCACCAGCTGAAGGCAGAAACATTCCTCTGCTCTCCACCAGCTGAAGGCAGAAACATTCCTCTGCTCTCCACCAGCTGAAGGCAGATGCTGAAAACTATTGCCGATTATGGGGGCGGGGACCCGCAAGAAATCCTACTACAGACGCTTTTTATCTCAGCCTTATTTAGGGAACGGGAACTGGGCCCTGTGCTGAAGGACCTCTGCCTGACCACCTTTCTTTGTTCGTGTCAGCCTGCTCCCCAGAGAAAGAGAGCTAGGAGGAGGGGGAAGAGACGACGCAAGGCGGAGCGAGGCGTGCGGGAATCGTTGACATGCGCCCAAACCCACCGGACGGTGACGGGACAAGTGTGGTCCCCGACTCTGTCCCCAGCCCCCAGGCTCTGAAGCGGGGTGTAATTTCTCCAACCTGTCCGCACAAGCCGGCCCCAGCCAGCGCTCAGAAACCGGGCACCGGGTCCGACCCTCCCGAGCGTCGGCGCCACACCCCACGGCGGTCCATCCACCAGGCACCGGGTCCGACCCTCCCGAGCGTCGGCGCCACACCCCACAGCGGTCCATCCACCGGGCACCGGGTCCGACCCTCCCGAGCGTCGGCGCCACACCCCAGGGCGGTCCATCCACCGGGCACCAGGTCCGACCCTCCCGAAGGTCGGCGCCACACCCCACGGCGGTCCCATCCCACTTGGAGTTCTTTTCCTTTGTCTCCTTGATCTGATGTGCATGCGGCTTCTACGGACAACTCGGAAGAGAAGTCCCCCCAGAGGGACTGCACCTGCCGTCACTGTGCATCTCACGATGACGCTGTGTCTCACCGTCATGCCAGCGGCCGCTGTCTCACACAGCTCCACGCCCCCCCCAACGGCCCCACTCTCTCCCCCGCGGCCTCACACTCCCCCCGCCGCAGCCCCACGCTCCCCCGCGGCCCCAAGCCCCCACCGTGGCTCTGCGCACCCCCCCCCCACGGCTCCGCACACACCCTCCTCGCGGCTGCACCCCCCCCGCCACACCTGCGATCTGGGGCCACGATGTTGACCCAAGACCCTCACATGCACCCTGAAGAAACCAGGGGGGAGGCAGGGGCCGGGGAGCCAGGTCTCTGCCTTAAACTATATTTGAAGACCCAAAGGCCAGAAACGAAACGTAATGTAGACAAAATTCTCCTATTTTCTTTATACCCGTCAAAGGCTACATTTTTCTTATGGACAGCAGCTGCTCTTTGCCTTCAGGATTGCGCCGTGGGCTCGGCGCGCGGCCCCGGGGACGCCCACCCCCCCGCCCCAGCCCCCCCTCCCCGCTCCCCTGCCTCTTCCCTTTTCCCAGCGCCGTCCTACAGAAACACATCCCCCAGCCACATGCATGAGCTTCCGTTCTCTCACAGAAATGCTTCACAAGGTTTTTTAAAAAATAAGTGAAGTTGACTTTAATATTATATGTCATTTAACCTGGTTTAATCCAAAATAGCATGTCTCAACATATACTAAGAAATCATATATATCTGGATTACTTACAGGATAGTTTCCCTTATTTTTTTCATGCCAAGTTTCTGAGATTCAGTGTGCGTTCTGGGCTCTGCAGCACGTCTGGGTCGGGGGGGCCCATTTCCAGTGCCCCAAAGCCATGTGCGGCTCACGGCCACCATATTGGACACACGGCTCTAGTCCATTTGACTTGTTACGGACTGAATGTTTGTGTCCCCCCCAACCAAATTCATTTGCTGGAGCCCTAACCCCAGTGTGATGCTGTTAGGAGGCAGGGCTGTTGGGAGGCAGCGGGGTTTAGGTGAGGTCGTGAGGGTGGGGGCCGCAGGATGGCATCACCATGTCCTTATAGCAAAAGCCACCAGAGAGCCCTCCCACTCTCTCTTTCGCCCCCTCTCCCTCTCTCTTCCATGCGAGGACTCAGCAAGAAGGCGGCCGTCTGCAAGCCAGGAGAGAGCCCTCGCCAGAAGCCCTGATTAGCGGCGCCCTAACCTGCAGCCTCCAGAAGCGGGAGGGACAGATGTCTGTCTTGTAAGCAGCCTCACCTGTGCTGTTCCAGGAGGGTCGCCTGAGCTGACCGGGACACGGCGTCTGCAGGACCAGAGCTCCCAGATGATGGCCAAAACAACTCTCCATAGGGGGCCGAGGCAAGAGCAGCAAGAACAAGGACCGGGGGGACCGTGCTATTCGTCATCGGATCTCACAGCGTCCCTGAGTGAATTCCTGCGTGCGGGGCATCATGGGCAGAGAATGACATTCCGGTTTCTATCGTGCTCGAGGCTCACCGTTTGGGGGGGGAGATGGATGGCAAGTCTCCTTCACATCCTGTCTTACTGGTTTACCCACTGTGGTTTGGGCAAAAAGTGACCAGAGGGCCACCGCGGACTCTGTGAGTCACAGAGATGGCAGTGGGCACTGGGAATCCCAATGGAAATGAAATGATCCGGGGACCTGGCCGAAGGACCCCATTGCTCGCTCCCCCACTATCGGCAACCTAGGAGGTCAGATGTGCTTGCTGCCTTTGGAAGGGTTTACCGATACACCTGAGACTTGTGTCCCCGGTCACAGGTCATTCCCAGTGTGTGACGCTGTCTCTGACTGACGACCTCCACCACTGTTTCAGGCTGTCCCTGAGCCGCATATAAATCCTCCCCTGTATCTTCCGGTACCATATTTTCCCCCTAATAAAACAAAATAATTAAAGAAAACAATAAAGATGCAAGGCCCTGCAACCATCACGAAATTAATTGCTCCGTTTTAACCTACGAGACAGAAAAGTCCCAAACTTCCTCAAGGTCAGGATTTTAAGTGGGAAAAGGAAACCTGGAGAATTTAGAAAACATTTGCCTCAAATTATCATCAACAGCCGTCACAGCAGGGGGCCCTACAGACCAGGTTAAGTCACGTCAAGGGACTCCCTTGCTTTTAGATTCATAAAAATATAAGAAAACGATTAACCAAAATAATTAGAAATGCCTGGCAAGGTCAAGGCACTAGGAAAAGTCCTTGAGTGAGAAAGCAGGAGCCTGGGATTCATCCAAACAGAATCTGAAAGAGCTAGTAGCCCGCGTCCGTGTTTTTGTTGGCGTGGGCGACGGAGGCCAGAACCGCTGCCCCAGGGGACCACAGCGGAGTGACGCGGAGCGCAGCCCGGCTAACCCCTAATACGCCGGCGGGACTGGAAGGCGTTCCTGCTGCCGCGGAGGAAGCAGGCCTAAGCCGATCAGAGCACCGACACAAGGTAAGTTGAGAGGAGGAAAGATATTGTAAATCGTGCAAAAGGTCACCTGGAGACTAAGCCAAGTACAAGGGAGGAACAGATCCGCGATGTGAGGCCAGCCAGGAGCGCCAGCCAAGAGGCCGAGCACGGAGAAACAATCTGGCAGGGGACCGGGTTGGGGCCGGAAGGACGAGCCGGGGTGCCTGGCGACGGCACGGTCCCAGAAAACGCCAGCTGTGCTGTCCACGCCAAGCCCCGGCCGCCTCTCCCACGTGTCCCTGGCAACGGCCCACGCAGACCGCCGGCCTGGGCTCCGGGGTCCGGCTCCAGAAGCCAGTTGGTGGCCAAGGGGTGGGCCACCTGCTTGCGGGAGGCAGGGCGTATGTCCTGTGTCGTGTCCCCTCCCTGCCCGAGGACTATGGCCATCGGGTGCATCCCTGGCTGTCCCCAGGGGATCCTCGCACCCTCCACCCGCCCGTCCCTGCCCGCCCAGGGAGCACCCCAGCGCAGACATCATCCCGCTGGCTGGTCTGCGGTGCTCCCCACACAGGCCTCCCGGGGAGCGTCCTCCTGGCGGGCAACAGCCGCGCTTTCCAATAGGGATCATTTAGAGACGTGGGCCCTCAATCCAAACCATGGCCCTCCATGCTGAACAACTACTTCATCCTTATTATTACTTCCACTTGACACACAGCGTCCCACTGGTTTCGGTAATTCAGCAACGTTATCCACTCCTCCGTGATCGAGATATGTGTCCTCTTGATCCCCATCACCCACTAAAACTGTTTCAGAAGACATGGTTTCCTGGGCGCCAGGGTGGCTCAGTCGCTAAGTGTCTGCCTTCGGCTCAGATCATGATCCCAGGGTCCTGGGATCGAGCCCCACATCGGGCTCCCTGCTCAGCGGGAGACCTGCTTCTCCCTCTCCCACGCCCCCTGCTTGCGTCCCCTCTATCGCTGTCGCTCTCTTTGTCAAATACATAAAATCTTAAAAAAAAAAAAAAAAATCTTTAAAAAAAAAAAGCTCTGGGTTCCTGGGGCTCCTGTGAATCACAGCGTAAGGAGGGCCCCACGGACACAGCTGTCCAAGGAAGGGGGACAGTTCAGGCCGAAAACCATTCACTTTGACTGCAGGAATAGCTAGCTCGTCTTAAGCTTTTATTTACATCATAATTATTTTTTTTCTGCTTACAGAAGTAATGGCATCGCGTTGTGAGGAATTGAAACATCTCTTATAAAGAGTGTTCGTGCGAGTGGCTTGAAATGCACGTCTGAGAAATGCTGCCCACAGTTAGGTCAATGCTTTGCTAGAATTTCTGGGTGCGTGTGTGTGTGCACGTACACATCTACACACACACACGAGAGAGAGAGAGACGGTCTACGCACAATCTCTAAAAGGAAACTATCTCGAGGCCCAATCTTCTCGGTCACAGTTTGGGTTTCCCTCCCTGTGTCGATGCCGATGGAGCACATCACACCTGGGCCGGGGGGGGGACAGATGGGGACAGGGAGAGACAGATGTCCTACGGCCCAGGGGCACAGGCTCCAGCAGGTGCTGGAGAGGTGGCTCCGGCGGTGAAATGTGGGGGCCTGCGACTCATGGGAACGGTAACTTCCTTTCTCAGGACGTGTGGCCTCTGCCCCTGGGCCCTTACTGTCATTCAAGGCGGATGAGCTCCACCAGCACCTGTGAGGCTGGGAAGGGAGGCCCTGCAGCTTCCCCCACCCCGTCCATCCAGAACCTTGGTTCCCTTGTGCCAAAAGCATCTCCCCAAGTTCGAGTGCGTGCTTGTGAACGCGGGAGTTTTCCATGAAGACTTCCTGGTCGCACAGACCCCTCTTAGATCTAAAGGACGTGGCACTAAGGTGTGTTTAGGGTCGGTGGGACCCCCAGGGACCATGTCCACACCCATTCCCAGTCCCCTGTATCCTCGTCCTCGTGCTTCCCGCTCCAGCCCCTGCACTCCGGGGCACAGCGGGGCAAGCCTCGTGGGGGGAGGCCGCTGACCGCCGACTGTCTCAACACCAAGTTCACGGGAGCGTCTGAGTCGTTCAGTGGAATGGGGTTCTTTCCTTAAGAGTGTGAATCTGGGGCACCTGGGGGGCTCATCGGTGAAGCCTCTGACTCTTGATTTCAGCTCGGGTCATGATCTCAGGGTTGTGGGATCGAGCCCCGCTTGGGACTCTGTGCTCAGTGGGGGGTCTTCTCTCTCTCTCTCTCTCCCTCTCTGCCGCTCCCCCCTCTAAAAAGAAGAAAAGAGTCGATCTGGCAGAGACGGCCGCCTTCGTCACGCAGGGGGTTGGCATTTGCTCTTTTTTGGTTCAGGCACCGTCGCGTGTTGTAGGATCAACAATACTTGAGCAACCGGGAGGCATCGGGGTCCCCACCCACATCCTGCTGGGTGCACACCGGGCTCGGGGCACTGAGGGGGCAGACCAAGGGCCTGACGAAGCTGGGATGCAGGGGCCAGAGCCCCCCTCCCCCGCTGGCCTGGGCGTGCCCCCAGACACGGTTGCCAGAGACAGAAGGGCCACCGTGCCCTCTGTGTTCAGCAACTTGGCTTGTCCCCCGGCCAACACTCCACGCTCAGGATGGCCATCCACCCGCTATCCCCTCGCCCACCTCCCCGCCCTAAATCTCAAAGGTGTGTCTGCAGAAGATAAACCACAAGAACGGCGTCCTCTCAGCCAGACACGACCGTCATCTTTGTCCAAGGTCCCCCCAGCCACCAGGAGGTTTGTGTGTGAAGGATGAGAAGTCCTTGTGATGGGACCTTGCTTTCCCGGCTTCCTTCTCACCAAGCGAGCGTCTCTCTGTCCCGGGCAGGCGCCTACGGGCCTTCCTCGCAGGCCGGGGACCTCGGCATCTTCCCCGCAGAGCGTGCTGGTGCAGAGCGCCTCCCGCCGCTCCCGGCCCGGTACAGAAGAAGCGCCAGGGTGTCAGGTCAGACGAAGCTTGACTCTGCACCTGCTCGTGAGCGCGGGACCCGAATCCGGTGTTGGGCTCTGGACCCGCCAGGAGCAGCGTGGGAGCTCGTCACACAGCGGACAGCAGGAGGGACAAGGTGACGGCTCTGCAGGCCAGCGGGACCCACGCGCTCGGAGCAGCATCGCTGGGCTGAGACGGGCGCCGATGCCGGACAGACCCTCTTCCGACAGCCTGCTGGGCCGGCGAGAGCTGGTCCCGGCCCCGTCTGATGGAGGACATTCTAAACACGGGATCAGAGAATGGAGACGTCTCGCCTCCGGGACTCCGTGGGCGGGAGACAGGCGGCAAACCCAGACAGCTCCAAGGACAGCCTGATCGTGCAGCCTCGGCCCTTCTCGGCCGAAGCCTCCTGGTGCCTTGTGGTTCCAGACTTGCTTGGGACCTGTGGCCGCTTCCCTTCTTCCACCTTCTCCCTCCTGGAATGGGGCTGTCTCTCCTAGGCCCGCCCACCGCTGCGGTTTGGAAGCGGAGAACCTGTTTTCCGCAGGGAGAGGAGAACGTCCTGGGAACGCGGGACCGGGCCCAACGGGGACAGAGTGTGGAGGGGGCTGCTGCTGGCCTGGGAGAGCCTGGAGCCCCGGGAGGATGGCACAGACCCTCCCTCTGCGCCCACCGGAGCCTTGAGGGGATACGTTTCTGTCATCCTAAGCCACGAGGTCGGCGCAGTTTGTCCCCAAAGCCCTCGGAGACGGATGCCCGCCACGGGGCTGTGTGTGCGGACAGCCCTGCACGGCGCCCGGAGCGTCCCTTCACCAGCGCACGGCCGTGGGGAAGCAGGCGGGGAGGGCCTCGCTGGGCCCCTGCTCTGCTCAGACTGTTCCCCGCTGCACACGCCAGTGTCACTTCCAGGAACACGCGGAAAACCGCTCATGCCTGACTGCCCGCCCCACACTTGAAGCTCTCCTCAGTGTCTGGGAAATCCCCCACCTGTGGGACCGTCTCCAAATGCAGCCGCAGGAGGTGAGGGCACCCCCCACTCCCTCCCCAGCACCCCCGTGCCGACAGGACGCACAGCGCCCGCCAAGCTGCGTGCCCCCGGGGAAAGCCTGCCATTGCCAGGAGTGGTTTAAAAACAGAAGGAAAGTGCTTCTGTGTAAAAACACGACAGCTGCGGAAGACGCAGAGCCTGTGAAATGGTGAGATCTCCGACCAGGGCAGGCGCGCGGCTCCGAGCAGAGCGCCGACTGTGGGAACCGCGGGAGGTCCGCCCGCACTCCCAGCTCACGGACCCCGATGGGTCATCGAGAACCCGTGCGCGCCTGCGGGTCACCCCCAAGCTCCTGGAGTCGACAAGTGGAGGGCAGCCAAGCTGCTCGGCATCACGGCCAGCAAAACCAGCAGACGGCGATGGTACGAGCCCCAAGGCGGAGCTGGAAAATCTGGATTCACGTCCTGCTCTGTCGGCTTGGGCCAGTGCCTGCGCCTGCACCTTCAGCTCTATCTGCCCGTTCCCCCAGGTCAGCGTGCGGTTTAGGGGAGGGGGCTAAAGGGCCAAGCGAAAAGCCAAGTACGGAGCCTTCTCCCCGGGCCTCAGACCAACGCGAGAGGTGCCGCGGGTGCAGCCTGGGGGCCCCGGGCAGGGTGGGAACGAAGATGCGTGCGAGGCTGGGAGGACAGGGAAGCCAGCAGTGGCGGCGTGGGAGCCGGGTGCGTGGGGGGCTGCCTGCTGAGCTCCCCGGGACAGAGAGGATCAGTGACTGCATAGTGGGAGCGTCCCACTGTCAGAGAGATCCTGGAGGCCCTCACCGCAAGTCACTCTGTGCGCGGGTACAATTCTTGCCTGAGCCAGAGAGCCTCAGTCCGGGAACACGTACCGCCACGTGTGTGTTGTGTGTGCACACATGCACACGTGTGTGCGATGTAGTCATACCTATGTGCACACACGTTTGCACCCACATATCTGGACACATACACACTCGTGTGTGCATGGGCACCGTACACATGCAACATGCATGTGTACACGTGCAAAAATGCGCTGTGCAGACACACACACACACGTACATGCCATGTGCACAGACACGCGCCTTAGACCCGCTGAGACATTGCCGATCTGATGGGAGACGTTGCTAATTTGGGGAGTCACACTGTGCATGCCTGCGGGGCAGAGAAAATGAGTCACAGGCCCCCTGCCTGGCCTGGAGTCAGGGGTTGCCCGGGAGAAGATATTCCCAGATCGTATGAAAGAACCAGTAGCGACGGAGGCGGCCTGCCCTCCCTACTGCCCGATTCACCCAGCGCTCGGGTCCCTGGCTCGCAAGTCCTCGTCCGAGTGCAAGGCAGCCTGAGCCCAGCCGCTGTGTGCTGTCC
>JAPYYM010001449.1:0-13462 GCA_028534135.1 Potos flavus | reverse complement strand
TTTCTAACCTGCCCCTCTGTGCCACTCTCTGAGATAGCATTCCAGGTTGTGCGGCCCAGGCCTGACCCAGGATGACAGCCCTTGTGTTCTTAATTCAAGTTTACTTCAGGGTGGCACCCGGCACTATATTCATTCTTGTTAGTGATAATGAGATGAATTCAAGCCTTAAAAATAACTGTGTTTAAATTTAGACTTATCTAGGTTTAGAATGTCCCTCCAAATCTCAATATATTCTTTTGAACTAATACTTATGATTTCTTCCTTATTTTCCTTTAGTGATGAACAAAAAAATTTAAAAATAGTAAGTAATATTATATAAGAAATATTTTATAAAAATCCCTTATCTTGAAATGAATTCCACAGATATTATATATCTTACCTATATATATAATCTTTTTTAAAAACCCAATATAATATCGAAATGGTACTAAGAAAGGGAAATAATAATTTATAATGAAAGCACATGAATGTCAGCATATAAATACTAAAGGGTTGCAATAGTTCAAGATATGGAGAATTCCTGACTTAGGCCAACTAAAGCAGTAGCCCTACCTTCACTGTGACAGCTCAAAACATAGCCTCTCCCTTCAAAAATGCCTTCTAAGCATCCATTTCCTCCCTATTTGAAAACAGTATATTAAAGAAATTTAAGTAGGAAGCAATATGTTCCAATTACTTTCTTAAAAGATCACTTTCGCTATTGTGTGGAAAATGAATCAGAGAGGGACAAGAGGAGAAACAGCAAGACCAGCCGAGAGGCCATGCAATGATCTGAGCAAAAGATGCTACATCCATTCTGATAACCAAATCTCCAGTCAGTCTACTCCCTGTGTCTAGGTGTCTATTGGATGTCTCTATTTTAATATGCTGATAATATGTGAAATTTTTTTAAGATTTTATTTATTTATTTATGAGAGAGAGAGAGAGGGAGTGTGCACAGAGAAAAGGACTGAGGGGGTGGGAGAGGGACAAGCAGACTCAGCTGAGAGTGGAGCCCCACGCAGGGCTCAAACGCATAACCTCGAGATCATGACCTGAGCCAAAATCAAGAGTCAGACACTTAACCGACTGAGCCACCCAGGCCCCATATGTGAAATATTTAATCCTCAAATTAAATTTTAGAATCCCCTTCATTCTCTTACAACACACTAGCATCTCCAACTTTATCACCATATCAATCTTACATATCTTTTCTACAGCAACTCTTGAATTTTTGCTTGTTTTATATCTAATCCCAGCATTGTTTTTCCATCTGGAAAAAATGACAGCCTCTTAGCTAGGCTACCACTGGTATCTCCAGTTTCCATCAACTCTATAGGCAGCATCTGGAACAATCTTTCAAATGCCAACATCTACACATCGCTCACTCCTTAGAAATACCATCTTAATCTGGCCTTGAAAGATTAACTGGAGGGGCCTGGGTGGCTCAGTCGGTTAAGCATCTGCCTTTGGCTTGAGTTGTGGTTCCCGGGTCCTGGGATCAAGCTTGGTCATAGTCTCAGGCTCCTGGGATCGAACGCTGCATCTGGCTCCTTGCTCAGCAGGGAGCCTGCTTCTCCCTCTCCCTCTGCCTGCCACTTTCCCACTTATTTTCTCTCTCTCTCTCTGTCAAATAAATAAAATATTTTTTAAAAATAAGAATGAAAGAAAAGAAAAATTAACTAGACCCTTCATATGGCCTGGAACATAGAACACATGATGGACCAAACTCACCTCACTGTCAAGACATCTTAACCATGTAAATTATCCTTCCAATGCAACATCTTCCCCATTCCTCCTCTCCTTGCTTACCCATCTTTTGCAATTTCTAATCATATCTTACTACTGAGACTTAACCACCATCCCCAGCACTCTGATAAAAACAGGAATATTCGGTTCTCTCCTCCTAAATGATACACACACACACAGTTTCTCAGTTAGTGATAAATTAACTTCAAATGTCAAAATAAGGTTCCAAAAAGATGACAAAAGGGAGTATAAAATGTCATTTTCTGTGGAGTTAGGATTTCCCATGACTTTCCAAATCACCTGATCATTCTACAGTGGCACATCAGTTTAAATCTTCTATGAACCACCAATACAGTGTGACCTTAAAGCATTGATGCTAAAGTCAGATTATCTGGGTTCAAATCCCAGAAACATAAGTAACTACCTAAAGAATTTAGGCAAGTTAATTAAATTCTCTGTGCCTTAGTTTCCTAAACTGTTAAATGAATACTAATAGTATCTATTTCATAAGATTATTCTGAAGAGTGAATGAATTGTTGCATATAAAACATTTAAAGTGGTACTGGACACATAGTAAACCTTTCTCAAATATTAGCTATTATCAATACAGCAAAGCTTACCCCTAAAATGATTACAAGTATATTCACAGACATGTAACATTATTTTATGAAATTAATAGCCTTTTTTTAATAAAGATATGAGGCTTAGCAGTTATATTATAATACTTATCACTAGAAAAAACCTAGTAATTAGAAATAAGTCACAGACTCTAAAGCAAAGGGAACTGCAAAAGCAATCAGGTTCCATTCATTACTTCTTATATGACATTTGTGACCCTTTTCAATGACTATAAACTAGGCCTACTAAGATCTTTTAGAAAAGCTGAGTTCTCAATGGTATGCCTCTTCTGAAATCCTAATTTTATTTTATTGATGGCAATCTTTGAGCACCCTAAGAACTTTAATTTTCATTGAAATCACCAAGAAATTTCTGTGCTAAGGTTCCTTCCCTTTCAGATCAGAAATTAAGATTGAGAGAAATTGATTTTTTTTTAAGATTTTATTTATTTATTTGACAGAGAGAGAGAGATCACAAGTAAGCAGAGAGGCAGGCAGAGAGAGAAGGAGAAGCAGGTTCCCTACTGAGCAGAGAGCCCGATGCAGGGCTCAATCCCAGGACCCTGAAATCATGACCCGAGCCGAAGGCAGAGGCTTTAACCCACTGAGCCACCCAGGCACCCCGAGAGAAATTGATTTTTAACTATTTTTCCAAGTAGGTTACTCCCTCCAAAACCAAAAAAATATCTTTTTTATCCCACTGTTAAAACATAATTTCAGTAATGGGTATCAATAAAACATGCAATTAGGAAAAGGAAAAAAAAAAACATTTTGACCAAAACCCTAGAATGTTAACTACACAGAAGATTCCAGAGATAGGTTCTCTACACAATAAATACACTAATATTTGGGTTTATATATAACAAAACAAAACCTTATGTGGATTGATGCTTTCCTTGGCTCTTTAAGAACATATCACAATTGGAAAGAAGAGTTACAAAGGGGAAAAGGCATTATCAGATATGTGCCAGATTCCTTTCACTGAAATGGCAGTGAAAAGCCATCATGTAACTTGTCCAAGAAGTATATCTTGTTGCGTAATTCCCAAGTCAAACCAGAGTGAATATGAATTCACATATTCAACTGCCAACCACAAAAAAACAAAGCAGACTTATTTCTGTTCCCTACATGTTCAATAATTTGTCTTCACCTCTCACCAGGGTGTCTGGGAATCTATCTACTAAATAAGAGTGCCTCATCATTTCCCCAGCCTACACTCAGGACCTGGACATTTCTTGGAGATAAAGGCCATACTGAAGAACCCAAGGAGAGGTAGGATAGAGGTAGGATAGAGGTAGGATAGTGAAGAACCCAAGGAGAGGTAGGATAGAGGTAGGACAGTTCCATCTCTAAAGGATGCCAGCAGAGCATGATCAGTTCATCAGCTGCTTTTCTACATTTCAGACCTCAGCGGTGAGAGGTCTGAGCTCTACGGAGGTCTGGTCAAGTTCTACTTGAAAACTCCGTGGTTTCCAAGGAGTTGCTAAATGTGGCAAATTCCACCAAAAACAGAGCTACCCACAGGGCAGCACTCATGCCTCCAGTCTAGCTCAGCCTCTGCCCCACAGGGGATTTTCTCCCTCTATGAATTTCTTCAGCAAGTGCTTTCAAACTGCAAATGTGGCCTTGCATTAATGCCTAAGTGGGCAATATCTTGCCAGGGAAATTGCAAATGCCATTCACATCAGGGAATGTTTCTTATACATCTCTGTGGAGCCCAACATATGCATGTATTAAATCAATTTCAAATGAATGAATGAAGTTATTTGGGAGGGAAGGGGAGCTTAACTAGCACAGAATCATTCCCCACATCTCTGTGCAGTTTAATAAAACATCTTTATATATTCATCTCTGTTAAATCAAATCATTTTAAATGTCTTTAACTCATTCATTATTTAGTGCCTGCCCTTCAAGGGGAGGGATGCAATGGAAGGTAGATGCAGAGTCCAGGTGTATGAGTCCAGACCCTCATACACCAAATGAGGTGTGTGGTATATGAGTCCAGACCCTCATACACCAAACTAAAGAACAGTGTCTTATCTTTCATAGGTTAAAATGTCATTGAGGAACTTTTGTATGGGTATAATAGTCAGTTTTGCTTTATAAACAGAATACTCTAATGACAATGTGAAATGTAGATTTGAAGGGTAAGACTGGAAGCGGGGATAGATGCAGGACACCAGGAGAGAAATAATGAGGACTTCAACTACGGCAATAGTCTTAATGATGTAGAAATGGGAACAAGTATAAGATACAAAATAAGTACAATCTGGTGACCAATTGTTGAGGGTCAAAATTCAAGAATGGCTGTCAGGTTTCTAACTTGGTAGTAATGGTAGTAACTTGGTGGTAATGGTTTAGGAAAATATGATTGGCTTCCCTCCAGATGAGAACCTAGATTTTTCTCATGCTTCTTTCATAACACTCATCATACTAAAAATGCCATATTTGTCTTTTCTGCTAGCCTACAATCTGCAAGAAATTGTAGACCATGCTGAGGTATTTACCATTGTCTCCATTTACATGCTCCAGCATATGTTAGATGCTTAAGAAATACTCCTTGAATTAAAACTGGCATATTGAGGAGTGCCTGGGTGGCTCAGTCGGGTAAGTGTCTGCCTTCAGCTCAGGTCATGATCCCAGGGTCCTGGGATCTAGTCCCACATGGGGCTCCCTGCTCAGCAGGGACCCTGCTTCTCCCTCTCCCTCTGCAGCTCCCCCTGCTTGTGCTCTCTCACTCACTCTCGCTCTCTCAAATAAATAAAATCTTTTTTAAAAATTGGCATATTGATTTGAGGGGACTCCTATATATCTAGGAAGACAATCATTTGGGAAAAAAAAAAAAAAAGCCACTTCATACTTTTGTAGCTCTGAGTCTATCCTTTAGTAGCTCTGAGTCTATCCTTTAGAAGTAAAAACTGTATACTATGTTCACTATCATCCCCATCAGAAATAAAATTCCACAGCCTCTCTAATTTAATATTCCCATGGTTCAGCAGACCCTGCTGTCAAAAAAAGTCTTCCTAAAATATGGTACAAAATCATTGTTTTCATTAAAATCATAATTGTATTTTATGAAATAAATAAATTAGCTCTTTTTAAGGTGTCTTTTCATAGAAGTCAAGAAAGATTTGAAAACAGACATACCTCCATGAAGAAAAAGGTGCCAAGCTTTTGGTATCAAGCTTTTGGCTCGTACACAAAATTTTATTTTCCTTAAAAATGAATTTATAAAAGCATGATAGTTACATGGTCTTTGAAATCCTAATAGCCTTGCCTTAATATTCTTCTAGGTAATAGAAAACAATATTGTTCTTTGCTTTTTTGTGAAGTTAAGCATTAAACACTGGTCTAGTATAAATTTAACAACATTGTGTGCTTAATACACAGATCCTTAATAACTCTGCTTTCTTGTGGATTAACAGAATTTTTACCAGAATCTCAACAGGAAACAGGCAGCACACTTGAAATAGGCTAATTTGAAAAGAGTTTATTTACAAAGAGATCAATTATAAAGACAATGCTATCAGGGAAGCACAATATACAGGAGCATCATCAAGGGCTGCTACTAGCCTATGACTTATCCCTATGCCAGGCAAGCAGTGTTACTGGAATCTGGAGGGAGAAAATCAAGTAGAGAATAATTCCTTGAGAAGACCAGAGACTTCTGTTGAAAGGGACTGAGTCAACCTCACAGTAAGGAATCCTGGGGCAGGAAATACCCAGTCAGCTCTCTCCTCCCTCCCTCTGATCTTTTACCAGGTCCCCCCACTGACCAAACCCATCTGAAGACAAAGGGAATGGATAGCCATACAGGTCAGCCTCCTGAGGCAGAGAACAGGGTGCAGAAAAGTAAAAAGTGGATCCTAAGGGACAAATAGAAGATATCAGCTCAGAGTTACTCGTTTGAACTTTTCTACCTAGAAAAAGACTACCGTTGTCCATTTTCCAGTATCCAAAATGTTTTTTCCATGACCTCCCTCTTGCAGAGGAGAAATTTTCCTAAGTTTACATTTAAATTTCTAAGAATACAGTTATCAACAGACCCTGCGTTTCTCTAGTACAGCAGCAGAGAATCTGAAAGATGAATGCAGTTCTAGAACATTGGGGAAATAAGTAGAGAAAGTACAAAGTGAAACACCCAGTAAAATTGTAAATAAACATTCTAAGAATTACATCCAGAAAGTTCTTTAGAATTGTTTAGAAAGCTTTTAGAATTTAGGGATGATTTCATGATTTGTGTCTCATGTATACAAACACACACACCAGGACCTTTGGCACTAAAAGCTTCTTTCTTTTATCTTTTTGGAGATCTAAAATCTGCCTATCTACGGAACTGTACTTCAACAGTCCCTTTTTATCTAAGTGCTTAGATATGTCTTCAAAACGTACTATTTCAACCTAAAAATTTTTCTTGTCTTATATGTTCATTTATCACAGTATGTCCAATGGTGTTAGACTCCATTCAGCATTTTCTTAACTACTTGATATGTATACTACAGAACATGGCATTTAGTAAGTACATAAAGTTAGTATAATGGTAGCAGGTAGTTGTTGCTCTTATTTGTTTCTCTTTTGGAGATACAGTATATGTTTTCAAAGCATAGATTCAGAAATGTACTCTTTAGCATGAGGTCAGAATCAAATTTCTGTCTTACAGTATATACTGTCATGAATGTAAATGTTCAACAACAACGACAACAAAAGGTATTACATTCTTCTGGTGAATATCCTGAAGTTCGGGATAAAGACACCAAAATCCAATGAGTCACAGAGATTCTAAGTAAGACCAGTTTGGCAAAGACGCTAAAGTCAACCCCCAAATACACTTATTTATTCATTTATTTACTGGACCATTACATCTTATTTTCTTCTCAAAATAAATGAAATGCTTCACCGTCATTTCCTCCTCATTTTCCCTACCTTTCCTTAGATTAGAAACTGACAGTTTAGATCACGTTCTGTCAGAGCAATGAAACCACAGCACAGCCATATGTTATTTAAAGACCTGGATTTTATTCACTGTAGGTAAAGTTGGCTGAAGTGAAAGAGCCTGATTTATATCACTGGGCTGCCAGCAGGATAAGGATCGCAGCCTCTGCCTCCCATTGTGAATAAGATCTATAAAGGAAGCTGAGCCTCTATTTTTCTACCAGAGCTTTCATTTTACACAGCGCCGATTGACAGAATTTTCAGGAGCAGAGCTTCAGCCAGTAAAACAGGAAGGTCTCTCTAACTGGTTTAGAGTATAGCTAATCAAAAGACAATAAATATAAGAAATAAAGATTCATGGCATGACTTCTCTCAAATACTAGGCAGGTAACAGTTACAGGAAAAAGAATGTCTGTTGCTTTGAACTTCATATTGCTAATGCCACTTAGAATAAGAGTCGTATTGGTTATACTTTTATTTGAAATGCAAAGTTGAACATCCTTATCTCATTCACTATTTTATGAGATTTGCATAGTCAACCTATCTTTTATACTCATGTTTTTCATCATAAACAGTGCTATTTTAAAATATGCCAATCCTCTCACCAGAGGTAATACTAGCCAGTCTGTCTTATACTGATTTCATTATCACCCTGAATGTAAGTATTGTCCAGGGACCTTTAATGAAGGACTTTTATCAACTTATTTTATTATCAAAGGTATTGAACTAAATTCTGTAACTCCACTTCTACTTAGAGCATAGGAAATCATAAAAGAATACTGCTCTTGACATAACAAGAAAACACCACCTAAACCAAAAGGTTTTCTCTAAAGCCGTCAAGGAATAACAGCCACAAATCAAAATTTCAGAGAAGAGTGTGTGTGAACCCTTTTTAGTTGAGTAAAGACTGTGACAGTTTTCATGTCTGGGAATATGTCTTATCTGAGAATATAAACAAGTAGAAAAGCTGGTCAACTATAAGAATTTCTTTTTTGGGACAAAGAAACAAAATTGTATGATTGCATGAACTGGAGAGATAGTATAAAATCTAGAAGAGTCTCAAATGGAATGCTAATCTTCCTTATCTAACAATTCTTCCCCAATCTTACTAAGTAGCAGCTGAGGGCAGGGCTCAAAAGCAGAGAAAGGTATCACTAACTTCTAGTTCCTAAGTCACGAAGTCCTGTTGGAGGAGTAAAACTGAACTCATCTATAACATATTTTAAAACAGAGATGATCTGAAGTTAGCTAAAGCATCAACCTAGCACTGACCCAGCTCACCTCTACTAAAATAAAAAATATCAACCATAGCTTCCTTACAAAGGAAACAGGATATCCTCCAAGGGAGGAGAAAAAACAACAACAATCTAATTCAAGCTTCACTATTTTTTTGCATAGAATATCCAGCATACAATAAAAATTATGAGACATGGGCTGAAGCTTGAAAATGTGACCTATAATCAAGGGAGAAAAAAGTCAAGAGAAGCAGATTCACAACTGATCGAGATGTTGTCATAAGCAGACTTGGATTTTTAAATAACTACTGTAAATATTTAAAGAGAAAAAGATGGACAAAATGGGAGATCACATAGGAATTTTAGCAAAGAACTGGAAACTTTAAAAAATTGAATATGCTAAAAATTAAAAATTTTTAAGTTGAAATGAAGAATGCATTGGATGGGCTTTAAAATAGACTGGGAATAGTAGAATAAAGGATCAGTAAACTTACAGATAAGTGAAAAGCATGTATAGTGATGACATTCTGGCACTAAGTACTTCTTATATGTCAATTTAATCCTCAAAACAATCCTATGGATAGGTATCATTATCCAATTTTATAAATGAGAAAACTAAAGCTTGGAGAGCTTAACTAAATAGCCTAAAATCACAGAGCCAGCATGGATAGAGTTGGATTTGAAACTCAGATCTGTAAGACTACAAAGTCCCAGTTCTTAACAACTATGACAGATTTCCTCCCTTTTAAAAAAAGCACTTAGGGCAATAATCATTTGAAATGTTTTAATACATCAAAATCGAGAATTTGAATGTAGAATGACCATATGTCACACTATATGACTATATATGTCACAGTGTATTAGGCATGAAACAAAATAATCCTATATAAGCAATCAAGGAACAAAAAACTGCAAGAATTCAATGTTAGCATTACTCAAAAAGAAACCTCCTCTTTTCATACATTGCTCATGTATGTCCCAAATCTAGTAATACCCAAAATAAAATACATTCTTTTTCATTATTTGCTGCCATAAATTATTAATTCCATAAATATTAACTTGAGATTTTCAGAGGAAGAAATTTATACTACCTTATTAGTTAATTTGATTAATAGTATTGTTAATTTTGCTGTTGTCCTTTATTTTCTGCTCTTGTCAGGTATGACAGACCATTTAAAACTTGGGCTGTGGTGAACTTAGCATTACATTATATATTCAAATAGATTATCATGATGAATGGAAGAATCACAGTGATGATTTATATACATCAAAAACTTTTTATCAACAACATGAATCTCATTTAGTCACCAGCCAACTGATATTTAATAGCAAAGGCCTATATAACAAAAACATTTACACTAAAATTATTCCAATTCCACTAAAAAAGGCCTATATAACAAAAACATTTACACTAAAATTATTCCAATAAATAAAAAGCATTTATATGTTAATATGTTTGCTATTATGCTCTGCTTATTCGTATTTCACGTCAAACTTATATACTGCAAATGCTACTTCTATTCAGGACCTACTGGCAAACAAGCTGAAACTTGCGTGTCTTTCAACTATAAACAAAAGAATTAATGCAATCTATTATACGAACTTTGGAAACCATAATTTGTGTAGTGCGGTACCTACCACAATCAATAAGAAAGATGTTTCTTTTCCACTTTTAAAATAACTAAGCTCTAAGCAGTCTTCATCAGACTGAACAAGCACGGGAAACAAGAATTAGAGGACAATTTCCATCAAAAAAAATTTAAGTAGAATTAAAATTTAAGTGTGAACATTTCAGTCACTGAGCCCATCCTTAATTTCTCATTTTTTTGTAGAGGGGACAACCACTTAATATTTAAATCTGTACTAAGAACATTTAGTAAATAATGCAGTGAAGGTCTAATGCTATGCCAGCTCAAGTACATAGAAAAACATTTTAAGTGATTACACATAAGTGAGGCACACACCATGCTCTTCTATTTCTTTCTTTGCAACCCATGAATAATTTCTGATCCTAATGATGATAAATCCCCTTCTCATCAGAGTACATAAAAAATTAGACTTAGAAAAAAAAATTAGACTTAGATTTACACATAATTACATGATGAAGTATTTAAATAAGCTAAAGTTAGAAATGCTGCAATAGGCAACTATTATAAATACATTTCTTTTAGGAAAGAGAAAGAGACAAAAGACATTTAGAAAAAAACAATTTAATTTCAGGGAACAAGTACAACACAGGAAACAAACAATAATAAAAGGAAAGTAATGGAGATCCACAAAGTAAAAGTGAAACTCCTTTAGTTTCTCAGCCAGATGATGAGAATGCTGTCTTCTTTTTTATTTTGTATACACAATTGAATTTGTACATCCCATGCAAGAGTTAGAAAAATGAATTAAAGCTAAAATGATGACACAGAAATATGTCTAATATCAATCATTAAGTATGAGAAGAAAACTAAAGAGAAATACGTACTTATAAACTCTTTTATGTAAAAGCACTTTTAACCAAGCCAATATATCACTAAGTGTATGTAAATGAATAGGGAAATGTTTGGAAGACACTTGACCAAAATGTAAAAATGGCTTCCTGTAAGAGAGAACTGTAACTGCTATGGAAAAAAGGAATTTTAATGTTTATTCTAGTTATTTCCGTGTTGTTGAAATTTTCAGTAAGAACGCATTTATATGCTATTTGCCAATTTACATAAGGAGTACAAATATGTAAGTGTTTAAGATATATGCATAATTTCTCCTTTAGTGAATAGCACTGTAGACTGGAAAACATCAAGGCTAGATCCCAATGCAGCCTTAAAGCTGCCTGGAGTCCAATCCCAGCTTAACCCTGACTGTATGTGTGACCTTAGACAAGTTTTCAAAACTGAACTGATGTGCGTCAATGTCCCTCAATAAGGGGACTGAATTCAGTAATATCATAAACTCCTTCTTGCCTGTGTTTATATATTTGCAATGAAAAGGAAGATTCAATGTCAATGGAACTATTCCAGCTTCTCTTCTCTTGGTAAGTTTTTTTTCTCTCTAATCAAAGCATATAATCACATATATAGTTTAAAATGTTGCAATTTTATATACACACTCACACCATGAACTTATACAAACATGTACGTCCTTCAGGAGGAGCTCAAGACTAGTCATCTTCTGTATCCCTCCACATCCTTGACTGCAGTATTTAATAAAATAAAGTCTTAGCTTTGTTACCAAATGTGAGGAAGTAATGATTAATGTTTATCTTAATCACCCCTATTCTGTTTCAACCCCGACCGGTGTACTTCAATTCAATTCTGGTATGAAACACGTGGAGTTAACACAGACCTGCCAAGTTGAAGAGCCTAGGCTACAAGAAAACTGTCCTCACTGCAGACCAACTGGCTACAAACCTGGGACATTCCCATAAGCCCCCTAATATTAGTTTGATAATTCACTAGAAAAATTCGTAGAACTCAGGAAAGCATTATACTTATGATTATAGTTTTATTATAAAGGATACAACTCAGGAACAACCAAATTAAAAGATACATAGGGTGAAGTCTGGGAGGGTCCCAAAAAGAGCACCTGTGTCCTGTCTTCACGGAATCAGGGCACATCATTGTGTTCCAGCCAGGTCTAAAGTTTTTATTAGGGTTTCAGTACATAAGTATGATTGATTAAATCACTGCTCACATGATTTAACTCAATCTGCAGTCCTCTGTCCCTTCCTGGAGGTCAGGCTGGCTCTAAGTCCCAACCCTTTAATCACATAGTAACCACCAGTGCCCATCCTCAAGTTATCTTACAGCCCTAACCATGAGTCCCCTCATTAGCATAAACTCAGACATGATCTAAGGGACTCGTGAATAACAAAAATACTTCTATCACTTGGGAAATTCCAAGATTTTTAGAACTCTATGCCAAGAACCTGGGACATAGACCAGACAAATTATTATACAGCAACTCCAAACCTATAGGAGACAGCACTTAAATTTGACAAATCCAAAATTTTTATGTTATCCATCTAGAACTGCCACCAATTTAATTGACTTCCCGCAAACAGTTTACACTTCAGATTTGTAGTTGCTTTGTCTCTCTCCAATCCTGACAGGCAGGACACCATCTTGGTCAAGTATTGGAAGCTCTAGAACTAGATTTCTTAGGTTCGAATCCAGGGTTCTACCACATCTCAGTTTTTAGGTAAATTACTTTACCTGTGTGTGCCTCTGCTTCTCCATCAGAAAAATGGGATATAAAAATTAAACCCATCTCCTATGGTGATTGTAAGGATTAAACACACTAATAAATGCAAAGTGTTTAGAACAGTACCTGGCACTCAATAAATCGCTTTCATTGTTATCATAATGGAACTAATGGATTAGTGCTTTATTTTGACACAAAGAGATTTAATGTTATTCAAATTATCTTTAAGGTTAAAAATCCTTTCCCAAAATTAAATATATCATTGAGCTTCAAAAATGAAGGAGTTAGACTAAATAATCTGAAGATCTCTTCCAACTCAGAAATATTATAATTATATAACTGGCCTCTTTCCATCAAATAATTCTAACTATTTTAGAATAGTTAGACATCCTTATACATTCCCTTAATTTCTCTAATACTGATACCTCATCGCAAGTGATCATCAAGAACTCTAATGTAGTGATTCAAACTGGTTTTTCAGAATTGGTATTCGAAGTATAAAGAAGGAATCTCTGCCAATACATCACAGAACGTCTCTATTTCAGAACCATAGAGCTGAGATAACCAACAAAGTCTGAGAACATTCACAGACCTGCAGGCATATAGCAAGGTGGAAAGGAGCTATTTTCTCTTTTCTGCAAAGGAAAGTCCACTTTATCCTCCCCCAGCTTTCAAGCACAGAATGGAGTCTACCATCTACCAAATTCATCATCCATTATTAAGCAATATCACTCTGTGTTTGTCTTTCACGCATTTTTTTTT
>JAPYYM010001448.1:0-13462 GCA_028534135.1 Potos flavus | reverse complement strand
CAAAGAGAAGAGCCCTAGGGTCTTAGTGTTGGCGAATTGCACGCATGTAAGTCTGTAGCCTCTTGTGCTGGTGATCAGTGGGTGGGACTGGGGCCCCAGCAGCCATGTCTCAACTGGATATCCTGCCAGTGATGGAGAAGGAGGCACTGATGTTCCCCAGAATGATGATACATAACATTGCACCCCACTGAACCCATGGTGAATTTGGACAGTTCAAGCATTTGAAGGATCGTAGAGTATGAAGACCTGCCACACATGGTAGAGGCCTTTGGATTAGCTCTATGTGGAGGCGCCTTCACGGCCCAGCATTAGCTCCTCTGTTTTCTCTCAATCTCCTACCCCGCCTTCCAAGTACCGATTCATTCCCGTTCTTTGGAACACTCAACCATCTGAGAGAGTACCCGTCCACATCTTCCTGTCTTCCTTTCTCATGCCTTGCAAGCTCTGTCATCTCTGGCTAGGCTAACCTTGGACCAGGGCAGCAAAAGGAAGGATCTGGTGGGAGAGATCTCTGAGGTCCCATTAGTTTTAAATGGCGGCTCAGGGCTCTTGAACTGTACAATCTTACCAAGGCTTTGTGTGACAAAAAAGCCTGCATTTTCCATATAGAAAGTGAAGGGCCTTCCAGAAGGAGTAATAGATGCTGAGTGGCCCTAAAATGACAGTTGATTTCTAGAAGAAGAGCTAATTTTCTCCCAACAACAACACAGTTTATGCTCGTCTGAGAAAAGCTTATTCCTTTTATAATATAATATAGGTCCTATTTCTTGCAAAATTATAACTTCTTTATTGTGTTAAAGAAGATTTTGCCTTCTTGGGTCCTTTTTCATCATAGAGGGCTCTTTATAATCCTTTTATTATCATTTCGAATCTGTACAGAATTTCTCAGCTTCTGATCCTTTGATGTTCTCGTGTAGGGAGAGAAGACAGGAAAAAGGATGGGGGAGGGAGCAACGACCTCCTTTGACCCCAGAGTGAGGTAATGTCCTACGTGTGAACTAAACTGTTCAGGTCAATGATGTCCTTTTATTGCCTATAGGGATTTGTTTATTCGTTTCTCAGCCATCTCAAAACTTTTCTTCCCTGTTAACTCCAGTAGTAGTACTCTATATTTACTAATAGTTTTCCTACCAATTTTCAGACGGTTTTATTATCAAAATTGTTAATATTTAGAACCAAAGTCACTCTGGTGAATAAGGGCAATCAAATAATGATCAGTCTTCTAGGAGACCAGGCCTCATCAATTTAAGTGCAAAGAGTAATCACATAATTTATTGTCCAAATCAGAACAATTTTAAAAATAAAAGAGAACACATTAAAAATTAGATTATGCCCATGGTTTTTGACTGGGATTCCACACAAAATTTTGAATGACTTCTCTTTCTTTTTTTACTTCTGTTTCTATAACCTCCAAGGAGGTTAAGAAAATTTGTGATATTTTTCCTAAAAGCAAAAGCCCATTCAATTTCTCTTTCATGTTGAATCTTGACAGATCCAATTTTATTTCTGTATTTTTAATTGCTTTCTACTTCCTTAATTTAGTTTAGATATACATAAATTTTAAGCACATGATTTTTTAACTTTATCCCCCCCACCCCTTCCCATCTATAGTTTCTTGCCATTTTAATTTTCCATCTCCATATTAGTGGAGAGGCAAGTGCACTGAAATGTGAATCAGAAAACATGAATGCATTTAACTGTGTGAACTTGTTCAATCATATAACCTTGCTAGCCTCAATTTCCTCATTTGTTGAAAGAGATGTCAGTAATTGCTTAGCTTACCTAGATTTTTAAAAGAACAACAAATGTTGGGGCACCTGGGTCTCTCAGTTTGTTAATTGTCTGATTCTTGATTTCAGCTCAGGTGTTGATCCCAGGGTCGTGAGTTCAAGCCCCACATTGGGGCTTTAAATAAATAAATAAACAAATAAATGCAAAACACAGGAGAAAATAAAAATCATAATACGATTTATATTATAATCATGTCATATACTATAGTAACTAATGCTTCGACATTTAGCACGTTCTAGGCAGAGGTGATAATTAACCATGTGTTAAAGTTATCAAACTCCTGTACTGATTGGTAAAAGCCACTGTTACTCACCACCATGGCCATCCTTTTCCTTTCCCGGGATTCTGGACCTCTTTTCTAGTCCAGCAACAACAACAACAAAAGCAATGCATGGAACATTGGCAGATGTAGCACCCCATTCCAATATTACATTCTGATTGGTTGGCAACTAGACAACTCAGGCCCCCAGAGTTCTGTATTTGAGGTGCCTTCATTGGTTCTCCCATCCCTCTCTTCTCAGAGGGCTGGCTGAGATCTTTCACATGCACTTGAACTGACCTTGGGTGGCCCTGTGCCATGGTGGTGTGGCCGGCACTCAGACGTTGTGGCTATCTGCCTCTGGCCAAAGCTTTCCTTCTTACCGTTGTACGTGAGAACTTCAACCATCATGGGATTTGGTTTGTGAGAGCCTGTAGGAGAAACAGGGACCTCGTGGAGAGGCAATTATGGGGTCTACCTCAGACATTGACCAGGTGCTACTAGCTCTGTTGGCGCAGTAGGTATCCCTGGAACAAGATGGAGGATGGGGATGGGCGGAGCCTTTGGCGGCCACTTAAGAATAGGGAGTATCCAGGGTATGGGTGACCTTTTCACTCTCTGTTTGGTTTTTAGTTCCACTTAATGGTATGAATCCTTTAAAACACACTGAATGTCCACTTATGATGACATTAAATATTAACTTTGGTAATTACTATCAAATGGATCATTCCCCTGAAAATATTTAAGGGTTATATAAAAAGAGTTATTATTTGTTACCAATAATAAGGGTTACTAGCTCATAAAGCAATCATTTAATTCTTTCTGTTAGTGTTTAAAGAAACTTTGATTCATTTTTACTGGGACAAAGGAGTTAGTGAAATTTCAACTTACCTGTTTTTGTTTGAGCACTCTCTTAAACATCTCAAGCATGTTTGTAAAATTAAAATCTATTATTTTTTTTTTTCATGTCCACAATGTATTTGCTATTAGTGGAAAAGGGGTTTCAGAATATGGGGTTAGGTGTCTTATGAAAAGTATAATTATTGTCATTGAAAACGAATTGCAATGACAAGAAAAATGCACCAGTTTGGTGGTCTGATTCCAGTGTTTTTACCACCACTTACTAGTTATTTGACTAATGAATAATGTGACTAGAAAATAATCATACTAGTATTATGATAGTTTAGCTTTAATACCTGTAATTAGATCACATTGTCATGGTAACTGGAAAGAAAGTCTTAAATAACAGTGAATGTTCTACTTAAAATTCTATATCTAATATTGCTTTTGTTCAACAAGGTGTGTAGCAGGCTGTTAGCTTTAGGATGAACAAATAAATCGTCAGTATAGCATAGACTCTAAAAGAAATAAAAGGAATATCTCCACCAAAGAAATATATTATCCCAATTTTAAATATGTAGTTTGTACTGAAAAATTCTTCACAGAGAAGATAAATAAGATCACTGTGATTGCTTTTACAAAGAAATATTTTATTGCTAAAATGTGTTATTATTCCAATGACATAAATACCAATAGATTGTCTTTTAAGTTACATACTATGTTCGATTTCAATCTGACGGTCTCATGTGATTTTCAGTGTGGCAAATGGAATTAATAGTCACATATTTGTTTATAAATTGTCCTTTATACTTAGTAATATGAATGATGAAAATTATGGCAGCCCAATGTGAAATTAATTTATGCATATTATATATTCCCCGGTTATTCCAACGTATCTCACAATCTAAATTAGCTACCAAAAGATACTTCACCACATCAAATAGAGTATGCATTAAAATATAGTACAGATTGGTATGTGCTTCCTTTATTAGTCCAAATTTCAAGTATCTAGAGATCTATATGCAAAATAATGAATTTGGGTCCTTACTTCATACCATATACAAAAATTGACTCTAAATGAATCAAAGACCTAAATATTAGGGCCCAAACTATAAAACTCCTAGAGGAGAACATTCAGGAATAAATATTAATAAAAACCACTGGATTTGGCAATGGTTTTTTAACTATGACACCAAAAGCACGAACAACCAAATAGAAAAAAAATAAACTGGACCTCATTAAACTTAAAAATTTTGTGCATCAAAGGACACTATAAAGAAAGTGACAAAACAATCTGTGGAATGGGAAAAAATATTTTCAAATCCTACATCTGATAAGGGTCTGGCACCCAGACTATACAAAGAAGTTCTACAATTCAACAACAAAAAGGCAATCTAATTCAGAAAAATGGGCCGAGAGCTTGAATAGACATTTCTCCAAAGAGCATGTAAAATGGCCAACAGGCACATGAAAAGACATGCAACATCGTCAATCGTAGGCAAATCAAAACCATGGTGAGATACCACCTTATTCCTATTGGGATGGCTGTCACCAAAAGAGGGGAAATAAGTAGCAAGGATATAGAGAAATTGGAGTGAGAACATCTGTGTATAAATGATGGAAATGTTAAATGGCACAACCACTGTGGAAAATGGTTTGGTGTTTCCTCCAAAGGCTAAACATAGAATTACCACAAGACCCAGCAATTCTACATCTAGGTACATGCCCCAAAGAATTGAAAACAGGTGTTCAAAACAAAATCTTGTGGGATGCCTGGGTGGCTCAGTTGGTGAAGCATCTGCCTTCAGCTCAGGTCATGATCCCAGTATCCTGGGATCCAGTCCCAGGTCCGGCTCGCCTGCTTCCCCCTCTGCCTGCTGCTCCCTCTGCTTTGCTCGCTCTCTCTCTCTCTCTCTCTCTCTCTCTGACAAATAAATAAACAAAATCTTAAAACAAAACAAAGACTAAAACTTGCATATGAATGTTTATAGTGGCACGAATTCACAACAGCTGAAAGGTATCCTTCACCGAGCTCTGCCATAATCTAAAAAAATGTTTAAGCAACCAAGTTAAAAAGTATGAAATTTGAGTTGTAGCCCCTCAAAATCTCTGATCTCATTTTTGCACAAAATTTGCAGATAAGTCTCAATTATTTGATCTCTGCTTATTCGATATATTGGTTAATCCAGATTTTTAGCAAATGAAAAAGGATCTGGGATCCATTGACCTGTATATGAAAAAATTATTAAACCTTCATGAAATGGAACCCCAGAGGTTCAGATAATGATGTTCTACTTTGTAAAAATTTCTTCTTGATGAATTATATGTAGTCATGATCTCCACCGCATTTTCTTGTGAATTTCTTTTTTTTAAATTTAATTTAATTTTTTCAGTGTTGCAAGATTCATTGTTTATGCACCACACCCAGTGCTCCATGCAGTACGTGCCCTCCTTAATGCCCACCACCAGGCTCACCCAACCCCCCACCCCTCTCCCCTCCAAAACCCTCAGTTTGTTTCTCAGACTCTCATGCTTCATCTCCCCCTCCATTTACCCCAATTCACTTTTCCTTTTCTTCTCCTAATGTCCTCCACGTTTTTCCTTATGCTCCACACGTAAGTGAAACCATATGATAATTGTGAATTTCTTAAGAATTTCAGGAGCTATGTAGTGGGAGGGGAATTTGGTATGTTTGTTTTTGAAGAATTTTCTTAGGTTTCTTTACAGAACTTGAAACTTTGCCACACCTTTCATAGATCAATGACTGGGAGAAGGAGGCTATTTCTCATGTTGTTTGAATGATCAAGATGACCATGTTGTCTTGAATACAATTTTAAAATTATTTTTACTTCATTTAACCTTTGATTAGTTAATAAGGCACATTGTCAAAATACAAAAGTTATCAGGTCTCTCAGTCACTCAGTTCTCCCTAATCTTGGGTATCCAAGATTTCATTTTGGCACACTTTACAGCGAGTAGGTGTCTTTTACACAAAAGTGGTCAATGGGAGCTGTTACATAACATTCCTCTGTACTTAAAAAAATTAATACATTTTTAAAATTTTTTTATTTTTTTTAAAGATTTTATTTATTTATTTGACAGAGAGAGATCACAAGTAGGCAGAGAGGCAGGCAGAGAGAGAGAGGAGGAAGCAGGCTCCCTGCTGAGCAGAGAGCCTGATGTGGGGCTCAATCCCAGGACCCTGGGATCATGACCTGAGCCGAAGGCAGAGGCTTAACCCACTGAGCCACCCAGGTGCCCCAATTAATACATTTTTTAATAGATTGTTATATACCAGATTTTATAGGTCTGCCTCACTAAAAGAAAAGCGGGGGAGAAAAGGCAGCACTGAGCCTGAAGATTTATTTAAATCTCAGCATATTTGGATTGGTTGCAAATGTTACTTTTGCCCCTGAATTGTCAAGGCTGAATATCATTGTGCTCTCCCTGTAACATCGTATGACATTTTGAGTACCTTTTGTTCTTGGATTAAACATTTGAATTTCTGAATAATTTAGTGTAAAATTGTGACAGATGTTTCTTCCAACTCATATTGATATATTCTTTGCATAATTATGTGATTGTGGTTTGAGATTCAGATTCTGTCATATGAAGTCAAAATAAACATCAGGTCACAAATTCTCTTGTTTCTATGGTGCTGGCTTAATCAACTCCAACTTTTTATTTTAAATTATGGACTTTTTGGCAGTGAGTAGCTCTAATCTTGTCAAATATATTTGGAGAAATTGAAACAAGAAAAACAAGAAGAGACTTTTACAGTTAGTTTTTAAAAAATAGTGTTAAAAAATTTTTTTTAAATGCATATGCTTCAAACACATATTTCAGGGTTTTTGTTCTGTCTTTAACATTCATTTTTGAAATTTTTATTATAAACACCATGACTGCATAGAATACTAATACTTTGGTCTGATCCAAGTGCTTAAAGTTTAAAATATTAGCTAATAGCCAAAAACCTGTGAAATAGGAAAGTGGCAAAATACCCTAAGCCATTTTTCTTTAAAGAAATAATGTTCAAAGTCAAGGATAACTTCAGTTTCTCATAAATCTCTTAACACACTATGTGGTTTTATTTGCATATCTAGAAAAAAAATCAGAATCGTACTTTGTAAAAAATAAAAAAACAATGCCTGAAATTTAATAAAGTGATATAAGTGAGAATACAAAAGATTGCAGTCCTTCAGGTTACAAACTGACTACTGTAAATGAGATCCTGCAAGTTATCTTGACGCTCTTTTGTTGATTTACATACTAATATTTTTGTAACTGAATGCAATTTAATTTATCATATTTTATTGAAAAGTATTTTCAGGAAGATGGCCTAATTTATAACTAAATGATACTTAAGAAATGTTTTATCATAATTCATATCATGATTCTATGATTGTTCCTTAAATATAGAGAAATCATTTAGCCTTGGTAAAATGAACCGACTTCCTAACTATAGTTTAATTTTCCCATTTTTTATAGTTACTGGTGCTGGGCAGAGTCGTGCAAACAAAAACAAAATGAAAGATTTATAATTTTAAATAATAACAATAGCTAACTTTAATTGAACACTTGCTATGGGCAAGACACGGTTCTTAATCATATACATGTAACAATGCCTTTACAACATATATTAAGGCTTTGCTCGGCTATCATAACAAAATACCACCAACTGGATGGATGACTTAAAAGACAGAAATTTATTTCTTACAATTCTGGAGGCTGGAAGTCCAGGATCAAGGTATCAGCAGGACCGATTCTGTCTAAAGGCTTTGAGAAAGAATCTGCTCCATGCCTGTCCCCTAGCTTCCAGAAGGTTGCGGGCAATCTTGCATTCCTTGTCTTGTTGAAGCCTCATCCTGAGCTCTTCCTTAATCTTCACATGTTTTCTCTCTGTGTGAGCCTCTTCAAATTTCACCCTATAAAAGAACAACAATCAGGGACTCCTGGGTGGCTCAGTTGGTTAAGCATCCGACTCTTGATTTTGGCAGAGGTCATGATCTCAGGGTTGTGGGATCGAGCCCACGGTCAGACTCTGCACTTATCGGAGTCTGCTTTTCTCTCTCTACCTCTGCCCCTCCCTGCACATTCTCTCTCTCTCTCTCAGATAAATAAATGAACCTTAAAAAAAAATTGTATTGGATTAGGGTCCACCTGACTCTAATATGACCTCATCTGAACTAATTATATCTGCAATGATGATTTTTCCAAATAGGGTAAGTTCTGAGGTTATAGGGATTGGGGCTTCACCATATGAATTTTGGAGGGACAATTCAATGTACAACAGTCAACCCAACCATATAAAGCATGAACTGATGTTATCTCCAATAATTAGATGAGAAAACTGAAGCAGAGAGAGGTTCAGTTAAGTAACTGAATCTTGAGTTAGATAGATAGATAATCTTACCAAAAGAAAGTGACAGGGCTGGGATTTAAATGAAGCCAGTTGAGCTCCAGAGTCTAAATAATTTTTTTTCTAGTTTATTTTTCCTTTAATGTATTTCAGGATATATTTTATTAATATTTCACATTTTGTCTCAATATTCAAATATGAGTTTGTTCTATCTAAGGCCAATTAGACAGTGTCACTACAGCATTGAATATCCTTACCTTGGTGACTTTCAGAGTCTATTGTCTACCACTAACTACCATAATCTCTCATGTTACCAATAATTTATGGCAGGCTAACTTTACTTATGATTTGGGTAACAATGGCCTTTATTTTATTTACTATTTTTAATTTTTAAAAAGATTTATTTATTTATTTATTTATTTATTTATTTATTTATTTATTTATTTTAGAGAAAGAGAGCATGCATGCGTGCCAGAGCAGGGGGAGGGGCAGAAGGAGAGAGTCTTCCAGCAGACTCCCCACTGAGCTTGGAGCCTGATATGGGGCTCAGTCCCAGGACCCATGAGATCATGACCTGAGCCGAAACCAGGAGTAGGAAGCTTAACTGACTGAGCCACCCAGGCATCCCTACAGCCTTTATTTTAGATGCCTAATCTACTCACTTATCTAAAATATCTATAATCAAGTTAATATGAATATATTCAAATGTTTGAAGCTTTCATCAAATCCATACTCTGATCATGTCATGCATGTGTTGTCTCTAAAGAACAATTTTGAAAAGAAACAAAGAACAGGGGCACCTGGGTGGCTCAGTCAGTTGAGTGTCTGCCTTCAGCTCAGGTCATGATCTCAGGGGTCCTGGGATGGAGCCCCGAGTTTTGCTCCCTAATAAGTGGGGAGTCTACTTCTCCCTCTCCCTCTGCCCCTTTCCCGCTTATGCTCTTTCTCTCATTCTCTCTCTCTCTCAAATAAATAAATAAAATCTGAAAAAAAAAAAAAGAAAAGAAACAAAGAACAAATACTATCTAAACTCTGCTGCTCCTTCTACCATCATATGTGAAAGAAAATTCACATTAATCTTCCAAGAAGGAGAAGGTAGCTGAGTCTCACCCCATAAGGAAGCAGGCCTTCTGTACATACTATAGAGATGGGGAACTCAGTTGTCTGTATTCTGACCTAGATTGTCACAAGTACAGAGGGGAATTGTTTCGAATTCTTGGAAAATACACTGAATAGTGAAGAGGGATTTTGGCAGGAAAAAAGCTCCTCCTACCTCCCAGGCTGTTGCCCTTGTCTGCATGGTCCAAGTTGGGTCATCACATCTTCTATGAATATTCCATCAGCTGGAAGGGGGTGGGGAGGGGTGGGCACAAACCAGAAGTTGCACAGATTGCTTTTGCTTACATCTCCTTTTCAATATCTGTTACATAGCTACACCTAGCTGCAAGAGAAGCTGGGAACATTCCAAGCCAAAACATTTTTTTACTAGGGAAAAAGAGGAAACAGGTATTGAGAAATGAATAGCAGACAGTTTCTGCCACAAATGGGTAGAAGTAGGCTCTGTGGCAAAACAATTTGACAATAAAAGAGTAGTAGGAAATGAATTCATTGAATTCTAGGAATTCTTCACTTTGAATAGGAGGAAATGAAAACATTCAATCTGCCTTTATAATAAAGAATAAAACATAGCAAAACTTTCAAGTACACATGAAAGTAGAGATAGTGGTATAAAAAACCTACGTGTCCATCAACTATCTTTGAAGAATAATTATTAATTCTGATACGAGTTCAACTTTACCCCCATTCAAGTACCACTTCCCCCCACCAATTGTTTTGGAGCAAATCCCAGGCATCATATAATTTTATTCATAAATATATAGTATGTATTTTCAAAAGAGAGAGACATTTAAAAATGCAATTGTAATACCGTTGTCACATTTTAAAAAGTTAATGATAATACTTTAATATCATCAAATATCTAGTCAATGTTCATATTTCTCTGATAGTCTCATGAATGCTTTTCTCCTTTACTTTTTTCTTATTTTTCTTATTGTTCAAATTAGGATCTAGGTTAGGTGGATATATCTTAATTGTCTTTTATTCGATAATATTTTCTTCCATTTCTTCCCCCCGCTCAATTTCTTTGTTGAAAGTGTTATTTGATGTAGAATTTCTTATATTCTGTTTTTTTCTGATAATATCCCCATGGTGTTACTCAACATATCTTTCTCTTCCTTATGTTTTCTTAAATTACTGGCACATGGCACTTGGTTGGCTTTTTATTGTGATGTTAGCAGTTATTGAAGATAATTGCCTAGATGTATGAGTTACTAGATATTGAAAAACGATATTCTAATTCTATCATTCTTCATCGATTAGCTAGACTACTTCTATAAAGAAGTACTTATGTAAATAATACAATGTATAAGTACTTATATACATAAAGAAGTATCTTCTATTAATCTTTTGCATATCCTGAATTACATTTTACCTATGAAAGATTTGTGATTTTTTTCCCCTGTAGTGGCCAGCTCGGAAAATAATGAGTTGGTTTTCTAACCTCTTCTAAAGTAACTGAGATTTTCTCCCCTCTATTTGGAGTATCACTACTGACTCATGGATTTAAGTATATTTGATCTTTAAATCCATTGCAGGTATTATGTTTACAGTTGCTCAGTTTTTCCCACATTCTGGCAGCAAAGAGTCTTAGCTTGTTTCAGAGTCCTACAGACACCTTAGTAGTCCTTAATACCTTCTTGGCTTCTTGACATGACAAAATGTTCCAGACTTACCTTGTATACTTTCTATTCCTCATTTGAAAATAAGGTAATAAATGGGATTCAATTTTTTGTATTTTAATGTCTGTAATACTCCACCTGTTTCTTATTAAATGTCTCATAATGTATTTTTTACATTATTTTAATATTTACATGGTAGTCCCATTGTATGGTATCATTTATTTAAATAGATCCTCTGATTATTTCCAATTTATAATGATCAAAATTATGAAGATGAATACCCATGTAGCTAGATATTTTCCTACATGGGTATATTATTATTCTGATTGTGAAATCAGTACTTCTTTAATTGCTGAGGCAAACAGACGGACATTTTCAAGAGTTTGTTACATATTACCACCGTTTTCCAGAATATGTGCATTAATTTGCATGTCAACCAACAATGTTCGAGTGCCATTTTCTTACATCATATGGGTCATTTTCATTTAAAATTTATAGCCAATTTGATAGATTAAAAATTGCACTCTTTTTATTACTAATCAAGATGAAAAAATTTTTGTTGTACTTCGAACATTTGATTTAGTCTTTTCTGAACTGTCACTTCATACCCCTTGCTTTCATCTGTACTAATTTATTCTTTTTAGAGTTATATAAGAGCCTTTAATATATTAACCTTTGGACCATTTTATGGTTTGCTAAATTCTCCCCAATTTGTCATTTTATTTTTCATAATTGTGACATGTAATAGTTTTAAATGTTGATATCCATATTTATTAAATTTTACTTTTATTGTTTTTGTCTTTTGTTTCCAACCTAAAAAGACCTTCCTACCCTAGCGTAGCTGTTCATAATTGAGCCACTTCCTTTAAAGTAATACATTTGCAATGGCACCTACCTTATACTGTTAACACCTAAAGATAGCTATATTATTTCTCTTTATATGGCATAACATAAATACAGGGTCTTTTAACAAAACTCAGAATAATCACCATTCAGACATATAAAACCCAGATATTTTATGGGTACAAAAGAAAACTTTCTATCCCTAAAGAAAAGTTACTGAAAAACTTTCCTTTCAGGCATGGAAAGTTATAGAGAATACGATCATTTGCCTTAATTTTTTTTTCTGCTGGAATACTCCTTAGGGCAGAGGAAAGTGATTAAGTCCCCCCAGCATAAGTGATAGTAGAGCTTGAGGCAGGTATAACATACAAATGATTCTTTTAATTTTTATTTTAAAGCTTAAACACTTAAGCAAAGTTTGCCTTCCACTACAAAACATACCTGTTTGTGTTTTTTAGAAGTCAGATTTATTGGGGTATAATTTATATACAGAACATATTACCCTCTTAAGTTGTATAGTTATATGAATTTTGACAAATGTGTATAGTCACACATTATCAGCACAATCAGGACGTAGAATATTTTTATCATTCCAACAGCTTCCGTTATGTCCCTTATAGACAATACTCTATCCTCCCTTCCAGCCCGTGGAACCACCGACCTGATTTCTGTCCCTGTAGCATTGCCTTTTTCTGGAATGTAAATGAAATCCTATAGTATGTAGCTTCTTATGTCAGCTTTAATTATTATTTAATAATTTATGTCAGCATAAATTATTTTGAGATTCATCAATGTTGTTGCAAGTATCAGTACTTGCCTATTTTTACTGGTGAGTGGTGTTTCATTACACGGTTTGTATATCCATCCATTTCCCACTGACATTAGAGTTGTTCCTGATTTGGGCTATTATGAATGAAGATACTCTGAATATTTGTGTATACGTCTCTGCTTTGGACACATATTTTTACTTGTCTTGGTAAACATCAGGGGTTAAGATTGTGATTAGTATGATGACTATATGTTTAACTAGAAAAAAATGCCAAATTGTTTTCCAAAATAGCTGTACCATTTTGCATTCTTATGTGCTATCTGTGAAAGTCACAGTTGTCTACATCCTTGCCTGTCATATTTTAAAGTTTCAGCTGTTCTAATAGATGTATAGTCCCATCTCATTGTGCTTTTAGTTTGCATTTTCCTAATAACTAGTGATATGAATATCAGTTTTTAGTGCTATGCCATCTGTATCTTTTTTTTTTATTAACATATAATGTACTATTTGCTTCAGGGGTACAGGTCTGTGAATCATCAGTCTTACACAATTCACAGCACTCACCATAGCTCACTCACATACTTTTCCCAATGTCCATAACCCAGCCATCCTATCCCTCCCCCCCCAACCTCCAGCAACCCTCAGTTTGTCTCCCTCCCTGGTCCCATCTTGTTTCATTTTTTCCCTCCCTTCCCCCTACAGCTCCCTGCCCTGCCTCTCAAATTCCTCATATCAGAGAGATCATATGATAATTGTCTTTCTCTGATTGACTTATTTCACCTAGCATAATACCCTCTAGTTCCATCCACGTTGTTGCAAATGGCAAGATTTCGGGTTTTTTGATGGCTGCATAGTATTCCATT
>JAPYYM010001447.1:0-13462 GCA_028534135.1 Potos flavus | reverse complement strand
CCCCCCCCCCCCCCCCCCCCGTCCCCCTGCCGTGTGCTCACCTATTCCGTATCCACAGTGGAGCTTCAACAGAAAGACCAGGCCCTGGTTGAGCTGCTGCAGGAGAAGGTCGGGCTGTTTGCCGAGATGACCCATTTCCAGGTGGACGAGGATGGTGGCGGGTTAACCCTGCCCACCCTACCCAGGGGCCTTTTCCGCTCCGAGTCTGTGGAGTGCCCCCGCGGCGAGCGGCTGCTGCAGGATGCCATCCGTGAGGGTGAGGGAGCCCCGAGGGGGAGTCCAGGGCCATCGGCTCGGACTAGACGTGGGCACGGCCCCACTGTCCCTAAACTCTCTGGGGCACCCGCGGTGGGGAGGGCGGGGGAGGAGGCACGGTCTTTGCTACTGTTGGACACCTCGTCCTGCGTCCGTTTGTGCTGCCCGTTCAGCGCCCTTCGGTGACCTCTGCCCCCTGCGGGGTGCTACGGGCGAGGGCCCCTGGGCGCCTGCCTGCTGCGCGGGCCTTGGGTGGAAGGCGCCCTGCCGTTCCCTGCAGGGTTCCGTGGGGTTCCCGTGCTTACCTCCCTCCTTCCCCGTAGTGGAGGGTCTGAAAGACCTCCTGGTGGGGCCCGGAGTGGAGCTGCTCCTGACAGCCCGGGAACCAGGCTTGCCCGGGGATCCGGATGGCGGTGGCAGCACGAGTCCTGGGGTCACTGCCAGTGAGTGCCTGGGCTGGGGCCACGGTGGTGGGTGGGACGGCGGGCCCGCACCCCTGCACCCTGAGGACGTGAGCTCAGCCTGTGCTTTCCCTTCTCCGCAGATGGTGAGGCCAGAACCTTCAATGGCTCGATTGAGCTCTGCAGAACCGACTCGGACTCCAGCCAGAAGGTGGGTCTGCAGGAGGCGTGAGGGCCCGTGAGGGGGCGGGAAGGGGCAGCGGGCCTGTGGACCCAACCCAGAGCGGTGGGGGAGGGACAGGTGCCTGCGACTCCCCTCCCTTGCCTCTCTCTACAGGACCGGAATGGAAATCAGCTGAGAGCCCCCCAGGAGGTGAGGTGGGAAGCTGCTGGTAGAGGCCCCCCCCACCCGGAAGCGAGGGCGTCGTGGCTGAGAAATCCGAGCCCAGTGTGGGGTGGCGGCGGGGAGAGTGGACACCTGAGGGTGTCTGGAGGCCTGCTGGCCCCAGACCCACATTTAGTCACCTTCTGGCCAGCTCTCCCATCCTGAGGCCTGGGTCCTGTCCCCACCCTCTGCTCTGTCCTCAGGAGGCGTTGCAGCGACTGGTCAATCTCTATGGACTTCTGCACGGCCTCCAGGTCAGCGGGGCCAGGGCTGGACTGGGCAGGGTGGAGCCAGAGCAGGGCGACCTGTTCCCCCGGGGTGGCGCGCTCCCTCCGGGAACCCTGGCCCCCGGCGACGGTTCTGATGCCGCCGCCCGGGCCCCTGTCGCCCGCAGGCCGCCGTGGCGCAGCAGGACACGCTGATGGAAGCGCGCTTCCCCGAGGGCCCCGAGCGGCGGGAGAAGCTGGCCCGCGGCAACTCTCGGGACGGGGAGGCCGGCCGAGCCGCGCCCGCGCCGGCGGACAAGCAGGCCACCGAGCTGGCGCTCCTGCAGCGACAGCACGCTCTGCTGCAGGAGGAGCTGCGGCGCTGCCGGCGGCTGGGCGAGGAGCGCGCCACCGAGGCGGGCAGCCTGGAGGCGCGGCTCCGCGAGAGCGAGCAGGCGCGCGCCCGGCTGGAGCGGGAGGCCGAGGAGGCGCGCAGGCAGCTGGCCGCGCTGGGCCAGAGCGAGCCGCCCCCCGCCGAGGCCCCCTGGGCCCGCAGGCCCCTGGACCCGCGGCGCCGCAGCCTCCCCGCGGGCGATGCCCTATACCTGAGCTTCACGCCCCCGCAGGTAAGGGAGCCGGGCGCGCTCGGGGGTCCGCGGGACCCCCCGGGCGGCCGCGGGCATCGGCGGCGCCGGGAGCGCGAGGCTGCGGCTGGAGAGCTGGGGAGGCGACCGGAGCGCCGGCGGGGGATCGGTGGTGCGGTCCCGGCTGAGCTCACTCCCCGGCCCGCTGCCTTTCCTGCCGGCCCGACACAGCCCAGCCGAGGCCACGACCGCCTGGATTTGTCTGTGACCATTCGCTCTGTCCATCGACCCTTTGAGGACCGAGAGAGGCAGGAGCTGGGCAGCCCCGAGGAGCGGCTGCAGGACAGCAGCGACCCGGACACGGGCAGCGAGGAGGAAGGGGGCAGCCGCCTGTCCCCGCCCCACAGTCCGCGAGGTGAGGCCCGGAGGGCTGTGTGTGCGGGCGCCCGGGGACACTTGGGGGGCCCTGTAATCACCTCTGAGGGCGACGGTAGCTCTTGGGAGGGACATAGGGGACACACTTCTGGCGTTTTCCCGTGCTGAGCGGGGAGTGTTGCTTTAGGAAGCAAAGGAGGTAGGGGCCACGCCCGTGAGTCTGTGGTGCCAGGCTTTTCAAGTAGACAAGGTTGGTTGGTTGTTTAAAGATTTTATTTATTTATTTGACAGAGACACAGCGAGAGAGGGAACACAAGCAGGGGGAGTGGGAGAGGAAGAAGCAGGCTTCCCTCTGAGTGGGTAACCTGATGCGGGACTCAATCCTAGGACCCCGGGATCAAGACCTGAGCCGAAGGCAGACACTTAATGACAGAGCCACCCAGGCGTCCCTAAACGTAGATTTCTAAGTAGAAGAAATTTCTAAGACCGTCAAGGTTCTTGTAGTTGATTCAGGAAATACAGAACAACCAAAAGCTAGTGTCACGTTATGTAATAATCTTAAAATATTTTGCATGGTATTTGCCAAAGTGTATCTCCCCATCCTCAGGAAGGCCACATCCTCAGTAGGCAGGTGTGGGCACATTCCTTCCTTTGTTGACAGAGGTTTCAGCTCCCCCACGGCCTGGCGGACCTCTGGATGGGGCGCTGTCAGTTGCAGGGGGAGGTGCACCTGCTTGCCGGAGCCTGTGTTCTCCCCCGCTAACTCTCCCCTGTCCCCCTGCAGACTTCACCCGAATGCAGGACATCCCGGAAGAGATCGAGAGTCGCGACGGGGAGCCTGTGGCTTCAGAGAGCTAAGGGGGTCCCTCCTCCCGTCCTGGGCCCCCAGGAAGAACACATCACAGGAGGCAAACTCTGGGGACGCCAGCCTGCCATTGGCAAGGGAACATTCGAAAGAACTGCCGAGGGTCCCTGCCGGCTCTGGGGCTCCCGGGACACCTGGGGCTGCTCAGAAGCTGGGGGAATTGGGCCACAGCGCCTCCTGCTGGCATCCAGGAGCTACAGGACAGATGCCAAATTTTCATGCCTTCTTCCCTCTACTTTAGGAAAATTTATTTATTTATTGTTTGTTAGTTACACAGGGAGTGGGGAGATTTTAGAGGACCAGGGACACGGGAACCAAGCCATAGGGATCAGGGGAACTTGTCCTGCAACACTACTGGGGCTTATTGAGGCTTAACCACACGGCTGCTGGCTTCTAGCCCTGACGCCTCTCCCAGCAACACCTGAGGAGAGGTGGCACCGGGGGACCGGCTACCCTTGCAGAAGGGCTGTGGGCGGGGCGGTGCTCCGCTCCCCTCCCCCGCTCACTGCTGTACTCCCTTCTCTCCATCCGTCGTGGGGACCCCAGGGAGACAGCGTGGCTCCCCCGAGTCGGAGGCGATGGAGACCGGGGTGCCCACGATGGCTCTGTTGGGGGCGAGGGGAAAGCCCGGGGGACCAGAATGTTTTTTGTTGTTGTTTTCTTTTTTGTACCAAAGCCAACTGCACGTGTTTTGTATTTTTAAGAGATGATCCTAGGCAATTAGAAATCATAGCCTTCTCTCTGCGCTTATCAGAAGAGCTTGAGGGGTGGGGGGAATGGCGTCCCCCCACCTGCGGTAATGGGGGACCTACTCTGACCTCTTCTCCAGCCATTTGGAAAACATGTTGTAGGGTGAGTTGGGAAATCTCTGTGAACCTTGACCTCAGCAACCATGACTGAAACCTCAGTGTGAATTTGGGGGATTTTCCAGCGGACCCCCAGTGCCCACCAGCCTCCGCCATTTTCTGCCAATTTGATTGTTTAAAAAAAAGAGAAAGAAAAGATAAAGCAAGGAAAATTAAAGACCTGGCACCCCCACGAAGTGCTGTCTCGATGTCTGCCAGCCCTGTGGGCCGGACCAGCGTCGCCCCCAAAAGAGGGGCAGGCCGCCTCCCCAACACAGGCAACTCCCGGAAGAAAGTGCCACGAGCCTTTGTGGTCGGTGCTGACGTCCACAAATACAGGGCACTTAGGGTCCAGGGGCTGTTGGGGATTCCAGAATTAGAAAACTGGTCTCAGCCTCATTTGCATGGCTTGCTCAGAAATGGCCTCAGCCAGCGGGCCCAGTTCCTGCCGGCCTCTCCCCAGAGTCCTTGTTTTCAGATTCAGCCCCCATTCTGCCCTTGGTCTCCGGTATCAGAGCCCTGGGGCAACCTCTTCCAGGGGCAGCAGGAGATTAGGTCAGTTTCAGTTCTGGGTTTTGCTTCATTTCACTTCCTGTTTCTGGCTACTACCCCCCCCCCTCCCCCGTGGCTGGGGGAGGGGCGGGGGGGTGGCCAGGCTGTCCAGGCTCGCACACCCGCGGGCACCCGCTCTGGTCCCCACGCACAGCTCCTCGGGGGAGAGGAACTGAAATCAGCTGGGGAGTGGGCTTGGGGGCGGGGGGCACCTCCCTCCTGTCCCCGCCCATCTGGCCTTCAGCAGGTGCTTTTCTTGTCCATACCGGGTCTGGGGCGGGGTGGGGGGGTGGCAGGCGCGGGTGCGGAAAGGGAAGGCTGCCTGGCCAGGGTGGCCCAGCCAGGCAGGCGCCGGCCCTCCACTTCCCTCCCGAGCACCCAGCGTCCGGCTCACAGACATGGGGCTCAGCAGTGTCTGCTGCATCAGCTGGAAGCTGGGACCCCCTCCAGGGTGCAGTGGAGACAGGAAGACCACCGTGTCGGTGGGTGATATTAGCACTCAGGCCAAGAAAGGGGAATGCGAGCTCTTCCAACATGGTCAGATCCGGCGAAGGATGCTGGTCCGGAGAGACGCGGGGACCTGGAGACGCAGACCCCAGGGCGGGTGTGGAGAAGCCCACAGCTCAAGGGGACAGCACTGGTCTATCCCCATTAACACTGTCCCTCTGCCACTCCCCGAGCCCAAGACATGCTGTCCACCATTCTCTGATGCTGGACATGAGTCTCTGGCAGTTTTCCCCATTCTGTCCCGGTGCCCTCGCTAAGCCCTTCAGAAATCCAGTCTTGGCCTTGATCCTTCCCACCGAGGTTTCAAAGTGCTCTGGCTGCTTGCTGCAGGGAGCCAGGGCCCAGTTTCACCCCAATGCTTGCCTTCCTCGCCAAGGAGTGCTTAGCCGCCCGCCCAGTCCTCTGCCGCGCCTCCCCTTCCCTGCCCGCCCCCCTCCATCCATCGGTAGGTGTGCACGCAGTCATGTCTAGGACTCGCAGTCACATCTAGGACTCGGACCTGTTGAAACCCTGCAAGATGTTTACTTCCAGGCCCCACGAGCAGAGATGCCCCCAGGGGAGCCCTCGGGGAGCTGCAGGGGGTGGTGAGAGAGGGGTACTTAGATGGGGAGGATTTTCCATCCTGAATTGACTGGGAACAGACCTGGAGTTTGGGAACCAGTTTAAACACGATAGGGGAAATTAAACATCGAGAAGCTAATTAGATCTCGTTAACATTACCTAATGCGTCGTGATCAGGCGGCTGTTGGGAGTCTCTTCCGCTCAGCAAGTTCGTGGAGCCAAGGGCCGGCTCCCAGCTTTGCTCTGGGCCCTTGAGAGGCCGGAGTGGTCGGCTTGGCGGCCGTGATGGGGGCAGCAGGAGTGGGAGCTCTGCCCCGGCTGGCTTCTGCCACCCTCCTCCTTTCCAGGGCGCGGTCCCCAGGAAGTCCCTTCCGATTGCTCTCCATGATCGCCTCCCCCGGGTCTCCATGGGGATGGAAACCAAAGGCAGACCCCCCTCCCCCCCCACCCTGGAGAATGCTCCCCAGAAGGGACTGGAAAGGCCAATCCCTCACTCAGTTCCTGGTGGCCGACGTGGATCTCACTCCGGAGTGTGGAAGCATCATCCCAGATGAGCCCGCTGTCGGCCCCCGTCCCGGTCTCCCAGTTGCCCCCTTTTCCTTCTCCTTTTCCTCCTCTTCCTTCTCTCGGATTCCATTTTCCATGAAGTATTAAGAGCAGCAGCCAACGCACTGCTTCGGGCCCCGTTGAGTCCTGGACACCCCGTTTTACAGATGAGAAAACCAGTCCAGGGAAGTAAAGTGACTTACCGCGGTCCCTCCGCTGGTTCGGGTCGCAGCTCGGATGTGACTCAGGCGCTCGTGATGTGCGCCGCGCGCACCAGTCCGCCAGTCTCCCACTCGGGTTCCCACTTCTCTGGACACACCTGCGGCCCCTCTTCTCCCCACCCCTGCTCCCCCCTCCCCTCATCCTTGACCTGACTTCTCCCTGCAAACCCCCGGTTAGAGGATCGGAAGGGTTTCACCCTTGGGGCTGGGAGGATGCCAGGGGTCCTGCCCTGTTTCACGGGGGCCTCTCCGTGCTGGGGGCTCCAGCCTTCTCAGCTGGGGGCTGCAGGCACCGGGTTTCTGTGGGCACCACTGGGATGCTCTGAGGCGGAGACGGCCCCAGGGAACAAGGGACGCCTTGTTAAGGTGGGGGTAGGGGTGTGCAGGGAGGACAGAGAGGCAAACGGGCCCTGACCTCCGATCTGTGAGTCTAGACCCCTTGGGAAATTCTCACAGGAGGCAGAAAGGGGGCAAAGAGTCCTTCTGTCCACACTGAACCAGAGGTGGAAGCGAGGCAGAAGGTCAAGGCCATTGTGATGACCCAGAGGCTTGCTCTCCAATCCTCTTCCTTTTCTCTGTTGCCATCCGTCCCCCCCATGATGGAAGACCTGGGCTCCGGAGCACTCAGCCCCCAGGTGACCCGCCGGCCGCCTTCCGCCACACCTGCAGGGGATCGAAGCCCAGACTCCCGGAGCGCAGCCCAGGCCGGCGCTCCCTGCGATGAAAGCTTCTGCCCCCGGGGAGCCCAGGAAGAGGAGGCCATTCAGTCCCCTGCCCCCAAGTGTGTCCGTTCGTCCCCGGCGGTGACTGCAGTCAGAGGGCCCCCCCACCAGAGCGGGCCCCCCGCCCCTGGCCTCTGTCCTTCAGGGCCGGCAGTTCCACCAGCCCTGCCCCGGGCCACAGCCTTGGGGCTGATTCCTGCAGGTGTCTGCCGGGGCCCATCGGGCTCCTGCCTCGGGAGACAGGACGGCCCGGGGCTGAGGCGGTGGCTGCCCAGAAGGGGAGACTGAGGGCCGGGCCCCCGTCTGCCGGAGCAGGAGCTCCCGGAGCACGACGGCCCGGGAGCCAGAGCACGGCCAGGTTCTCCAGCGAGCCGGCCGCCCCACAAGCCCATCGGCCAGGGCGCCCGCGACCCTCCGGGCTAGGAACTGGACGGGCACTGCCACGGCCGGCGCTCAGCTCACCGTCTCCCGGGCGAGGCCCCAGACCGCGGGCGGCGGGGCGTGGACACCGCCAGGCGTGAGAGCTGGAGCCCTGGAGCCCGGGGAGGGGGGGGGGACAGCTGCGGGGGCGCGTGCACACCTGTGCGCAGGAAGGGCTCTAGGGGGGGAGCGGGAGGGGCAAGGGGGAGTTCTCCGCCGTGAGGGCCGCCCCAAGCCCCCATGCAGGGAGGAGAGGCACCCCGTCCGTCCAAGGCATGAAACCAACAGGAGCCCCCCCTTTCCCTGACTGCACGCAGAGGCCCCTTCTCCGCAGGAAGCACTCCCTTGGGGCCTGGGGGCGGGGACGGGGGACACGGAGGCACGAACTCCAGATGGGTGTCCCCGAGAGAGCAGACGTTCTGCAGCCCAGGTCTGCTCCTCACTAAATGTGTGGCTTACTCCTCCCAGCCCCGGTTTTCTTGTTAGAAATGTCGGACAAAAGTCTCTGCTCCACAGGCCTGGTGTGATTACATGAGATAAAACGTGGGAGGGGCGCCTGGGGGGCTCAGGCGCTGAAGCCTCTGCCTTCGGCTCAGGTCACGATCTCAGGGCGCTGGGATCGAGTCCCGCATCAGGCTCCCTGCTCAGGGGGGAGTCTGCTTCTCCCTCTGCCCTTCCCCACCCCCACCCCCGCTTGCGCTCTCGCTCTCTCTCAAATAAAATCTTCTAAAAAATAAATAAAATAAAACTGGAAAATAACACTTTGTACGTTGCTCTTTGCATGAATGATTATTATTTCAAGTTTGGGGTCTTCATCGCAGCAAGGCACCGGCCATCACACGGCTCTCTGTTGTCACCATGCCCGGGGAAGAGTGCCAACTCAAACACAGGTCAGAATTCACTGCCGCAAGTGACCTTGAGGCTACGGGCTGGGAGGGAAAGGGCAGAGGAAGTCACGGCTTCCTGTTCTCCCCGCTGGGAGCACAGCCTGTGGGGACCTGAGTGGCATGCCCTCAGTTCTGCTCCTGCTCCTGAGTGTGGAATGGTCCTGCCAGGCTGTGTCGCCCCCCCCCCCCCCCGCCATTTCACCCTTTCCTGCGCTAGTCCGAGGAGCCGGGGCCCGCAGCAACCCCCATCCCTGCGCTCCTGTCGGAGGTGCGGGTGCTGAGATGGCCCTCACCACACCTCACCCCGTCTCCCCGTGATCTCAGTCCCAGCTGGAACAAATGCCTCCCTGGGTCTTCCCCTGTCGTGCCCGTATCCCTACCCTTTGCAGAATGTGCTGGGATGGGGGGAAAGAGAAGGCAGAAGGTGAGTAGATAAGGGAGAGGGACTTTTTCAAGGATTCCAAAACATTCAACGCCTCCCTGCCAACCGCCCACTAATTACATGCCTGATCATCAACTCCCTCGGGGCGCTGGGGGACGAGAGGGCCTTCAGGACAACTGAGCAGCCGTGGGGTTGATGAGCCCGACAGGAGAGACCCAGACTGGATGCCCACATGTTTGGGTCTTCGGCGGGGGAGGGGTATGAAGGGGGTGGCAGAAGGGGGACGCCCCGTCCCGGTGCAGGGGAGCCTCCCAGGCCATCTCCTGGCCTCAGGGACTGCTCCTGGGTGCCCCACGTCAGTCTGTCTGTCTGTCGGGGCCGTGCGTCCTCTCCCAGTCCATCCCGCACCACCTTGCCTGTCTGGCAGTGAGGATGTCTGCTGAATACAGACGCTGGGTCAGGATTCCAGCGTCCTGCCCTCCGCGTGAAACAGAGGCCCTCTGGCCGTCGGTTGTTACCTGTATCCGTTTCTAACGGGAATCCTTTCCTGGGTCTGAAACTAGCAGCATCCCCACGGTTATGTAGAGAGGGGATGCCACCAGCTGGCTCGTCCAAGAACTCCACTTTGGAGCCTTTTCTTTTCCTACTAGTTTGTTAGTTCACGTGTCCATTCATTCGTTCATTCACTCACTCATTTATTCACTAGCCACAGCATTTCTTGAACCCCTATTACGTGCCAGGCCCTGTGCTAGATGCTGGGGAGACAAAAACAAATACACGGTGTTCTCCTCATAAATACACGTTTAGAGACGGCTGGGGTCTCTACGATCATCTAGCTCAACCTCTCATCCTAGAGGGAGAGAAAGTGACTTGGCCGAGGCCACTAGGGCAATGGCGGCAGAGTCAAGATCCGACATCACAGTCTCTTGACTCCTCGACTCTGTCTTGCTATGACCTCACAGAACCCTTTAGGCACTGCTTGCCCCCCCCCCCGCCCCCGCGTGGGCCCCGGGGGGCCAGGATGCCGACGGCTCCTCTCTGAGTGGTCTTCACTCACAACCGCTAGGAGACAGGAGGAACTGGAGCCTAACCAGCCCCGTTTTCCATCTCAGTCAGAGTCCCAGGACCTGTGGCGGTAGATCATGGAGTCTGTCCTACATGAAAAGGACTTCTAATGACTGGGCCTTCCTCTCGGTCCCCTGAATATCCATCCCTCGCTCAGCTCACACGTCGTCGCTCCAGCCCTGCACTCCCACGCCCCGGCAAAGAGGAACTGGGGAGGCAGGAGGGACTGAGCTGACCCCCAGCCCCGAGAGCAGAGAGGGAAGGAGGCTTTGGGTGTGCACTCGTGGCCGAGACAACGCTCCAGATTCTCCGGGGACCACAAACCGTAGGAGCCGGAGACCTGACCCTCCTCCAGATGCCCCCTCACTCAGCCCGGCCAGCCGGCCCTCCACTCCTCCGCACGTCTGCTGAGACCCACGGCAGAAACTCCTGCCGGCTCGGTAGGGGCGGGAAGCTTCAGCGCTCGTGGGCAAGTTCCGAATCAATCTCAATCTCTCTCTCAACTTTATATTTTGGAGTGGTCTTAGACTTACAGAAAAACTGCAAAGGCAGGGACAGTCATCTATCTCTTTCATTGTCCACATTAAAATAAAACAGGCAGGACGCCTGGGTGGTTGTGTCAGACTTCGGCTCAGGTCATGATCTCAGGGTCCCGGGATCGAGCCCTGCATCGGGCTCCCTGCTCGGCAGGGAATCTGCTTCCCCTTCTGCCCCTCCTCCCTGCTCCTGCTCTCTCTCTCTAATAAATAAATACAAAATTTTATTTATTTATTTGAGAGAGAACACGAGCAGCGGGAGCGGCAGATGGAGAGGGAGAAGCAGACTCCCCGCGGAGCAGGGAGCCCGGTGCGGGGCCCCATCCCGGGACCCTGAGATCACGACCTGAGCCGAAGGCAGACGCTTCACCGACGGATCCCCCCAGGTGCCCCTCTCCCCTGGTTTCTAAAGAACTTCCATTTTGTTCCAGTATCCACCCCTCCCCTACAGAGTCGAGATGACTCAGAGGAAGCTAACTTCACCCCAGATCTAGGCCGATCACAACATAACCGTCCTTCTTGACAGTAATTGGCTCAAGAACCAAGGCTTCAGCTAATCGATTCCCGATCTCGCCCTGGTGACAGTCATTAGCCACAGGTTGGTCCAATCAGACGGCAGTGGGGGAAGGATTCTGATTCTATGGGGGGCAGAGATTGCTTTCTCCTGCTGAACCGGTGCAGAAACACGGGCCCCAGTGTGTGCTGGCAGATTTCTCGCGACGGTGAAGGAAGCCAGTGTAAGGAAAACCTTCCCGTGCAGGTAGATAGGTCTTTGGACCTCTAGTTGTAGGAGAGAAAACATTTATTATCGTTGAAGCCATTGCGAGTTAGGTTTTCTGTTACTTATAATGAGAAGCATCCTCATTCCAGCCAGAAGGGGATGCAAGATTGGTGAAGGGTGTTTTTTAGGGCGGAAGGAACCAGAAATGTTTGCTGAGTGTATTGTTTGCTGTTGTAAGAGAATGCAAGGAATTACGCTCGGGCGTAATTCCTCTGAGCAAAGCAGACTGTAAGCCACCCATAGAGTTTGGGGGAAGCTGCAGTTCAGGGATTGGCAGGTTTTCAGAGGTGTGAGCAGGGGGGCACCGTGGGCAGACGGCGAGCCCTCCGGCGAGCCTGGGGTTGACTGGCTGGCACTCTGAGCCCCGTGTGGCCGGGGGCCGTCTGACCCTGAGGAGCCAGAGGCTGGCACTGCGTGGTGTTCGCTCACAGGGGTTGTGCACTGACTCAATCGGTTTAAAATACGTTCCGATGGCTACTTGTTACCGTGGCTGCAGAATAATCAAATCGGCCTTGTTGTTAAGTTTGTTTATTATTCTCAGGAAGAAGTAGTCCTCTCTGTAAGACCCATCTCTCCACCTGTGTTCCTAAACCCTCCTCTCAGATCTTGCCCCTTCGGCCAGGCCCTTCCTCTCGTGTTTCCCGCGGACCCTTTCACGGCAAGGAACAGGAATCGCCTGGAGTTGCTTCGAGTGATGAAACGGGTATTTCTTTTTTTTTAAGATTTTATTTAGTTATTTGACAGAGAGGGACACAGTGAGAGAGGGAACAAAATCAGGAGGAGTGGGAGAGGGAGAAGCCGGCTTCCCGCCGAGCAGGGAGCCTGATCGGAGGCTTGATCTCAGGACCCTGGGGATCACGACCGGAGCCAAAGGCAGACGCTTAAGGACTGAGCCACGCAGGTGCTCGATGAAATGGGTATTGAAGGAAAGGATGATGTCGGTGATGCCAGCATCCTTGAAAAACCCTGACCCTTTCCCCCGCCATCCCCGCCTCTGCCTGCCTCCCTTCCCTGCAGCAGGCGGGGGGCATGGGCCTGAGAGCACAGGGCCCGGGGCCTCTAGACTCCCGGCAGACCTGAGCGTCTCCGCCCGCTCTTCCCGGTCACAGCCTACACAGCCCCTCCGCCCTGACACCCCGGCACCGGCGACTACCTCGGACAGCCGCGGTTCTCTGGCTCTGACGGTCCTTGCGGAAGAAGAGCTTTCCAGTCCTTAGCCTAGCGTGGACCGTTGGTTTCATCAGCTGTGGCCACCGAGTCATGCAATGTGCGAGCCTGTCCTCCCAGGAGACGCGTGGGGCAGCCCAGAAACCCAGCCGGCGTGTCCTCCTCCCTCTCCCGCCGGCGCAAGGTGCCTCCTCCACGGACATGGGCCAGGTTTTCTAAACAACCGTTAACGCGTCCCACCCCCCCCACCCCAAGAAAAACTACCCAAAGCCCAGTCTAACTTGCAGAGGCCTCTCATCACTCTGCCCTCTCTAAGTGCCGCCCGTGCTTTTCCAGTGCTCTCGTAATCGGTTCCAGGTAAGGGCCTTCGATCCCTTACGCCTCTGAGAAAACGAGCACCCAGACATGTGATGTGCGGATGAGTGGAAAACTCAAGGCAGCCCCGGGAAATCTTTGTTAAATGGGAGAGAACAGGAGTCCTCCCGATCAGCACCCCGTGTTGGTCAAGTCCTCACCGTTTCTTCACACTCCAGCTTTGCAGACAACCCCACCATGCTGTGGGGGACACGCGGTGCGAGTGAGTTCCAACGCCAGCTCCCTGGCCCTCGGGGAGTCCCGTCCTTAGAGGTGAGGTGAGTTCCTTGGCCAGAAAAATAGATTACATCAATTTTGCATATGGGAAAGTCTTCCTTTTACCATTGACCTTCAGTCATCCCTGAGACTGATCATTGATATGAAAATTCCCCCCACGGACTTAAGTTCCTAAAACAGTTCTTCTCTGCCATTATCTTTGTAATCGGGAGGAAGAATTGCTGGGGAGACTGCCTTGCCGTGTTGATCTGAGTCCAACGCGGGACCCCATGCTTCAGGCCTTGGGTTCTCCCAGCACTCCGACCCCAAAGAACTTGAGTGGGTTCCCTCTCCTTTGTACTTCTAAGGATGCCATGTTTGTTGGTTTCTTTTGTTTTTTTAAATTTTTTAAAAGTTTTCATTTATTTATCTGAAAGAGAGAGAATGAGAATGAGACGGAGCATGTGAGGGGGGAGGGTCAGAGGGAGAAGCAGACTCCCTGATGAGCAGGGAGCCCAACGTGGGACTCGATCCTAGAGCTCCAGGATCATGACCTGAGCCGAAGGGAGTCGCTTAGAAGGCAGTCGCTTGGGTGCCTGGGTGGCTCAGTGGGTTAAAGCCTCTGCCTT
>JAPYYM010001446.1:0-13464 GCA_028534135.1 Potos flavus | reverse complement strand
GGATTTTCTCTTTGTCACTGAGACTTATAAGTTTTACTATTAGATGCCAGGGTGTAGACTTATTTTTATTTATTTTGAGGGGGGTTCTCTGTGCCTCCTGGATCTTGATGCTTGTTCCCTTTGCCAAATTAGGGAAATTCTCTACCGTAATTTGTTCTAATATACCTTTCACCCCTCTCTCTCTTTCTTCTTCTTCCGGGATCCCAATTATTCTAATATTGTTGCGTCTTATGGAATCACTTATCTCTCGAATTCTCCCCTCATGGTCCAGTAGTTGTTTGTCCCTCTTTTTCTCCGCTTCTTTATTCTCCATCATTTGGTCTTCTATATCACTAATTCTCTCTTCTGCTTCATTTATCCTAGCAGTAAAAGCCTCCATTTTTTATTGTACTTCGTTAATGGTTTTTTTTCATTTCAACTTGGTTGGATTTTAGTTCTTTTATTTCTCCCGAAAGCGATTTTATTTCTCCAGAAAGGGATTTTTTGATATCTTCCATGCTTTTTTTGAGCCCAGCTAGCACCTTGATAATTGTCATTTTGAACTCTATTTCTGACATATTACTGATGTCCGTATTGATTTGGTCCCTCGCCGTTGGTACTGCCTCTTGTTCTTTTTTTTGTGGTGAGTTTTTCCGCCTTGTCATTTTGTCGAGATAAGAATAGATGAATGAGAGAACAAAATACTAAAAGGGTAGCAACGACCCCAGAAAAATTAGAAGGGAGCCAAAACCAGGGGTTCAAGAAAAAAAGGGGGGGAGGGGAGGAAGAGAAAAAAAAAAGAGAAAAAAAAAGAAATAAAATAGAATTAAAAAGAGAAAAAGGAAAAAAAAAATATATATACCTATATATATTAGACTTGTGATTAGAACAGTGCCCCACACCTGATTTTGGGTGTTTTTGGTCTGTTAGAAGAAACTAACTCCCAAAATTTTAAAGAAAGAAAAATTTATAAATATACAAAAATAAGGGTAAACCCTAGGAAGGGATGGAATATGAGTGTAAAGATAAAAATTAGAAAAGATTCTAAAAAAGGGGATTGATAAGAGGTTGGTTGAAATAAGAGGAGAAAAAAAAGAAAGGAATAAAAAAGAATAAAAGAGAAAAGAATGTAATCAGGCTGGAGACTAGATCCAAGCCGTGTGCTAGATTTAGGGTATATTTTGATCTATTTGAAGAAAGCGTAACCCAAAATTTAAAAAAAAAAAGGAAAAAAAACCATATATGTGTACAAAAAAATAAAGTTAAATACAATGAGGGGATAAAATATGTAACAGTGAAAATTAGAAAAGATTTTTAAAAAGGTGTTGATTAGATACTAGTTAAAAAATGTTAAAATAAGAAAGAGGAAAAATAAAAATACAAACAAAATAAAATAAAAAAATACAGTAAGAAAAAAATAAAATTGAAAGAATTTAACTCTGAAAGACTAAAGGGTCATGGGAAGAAAAAGCTATGAATTCTATGTGTTGCTTTTTCCTATCTCAGTAGTTCCGCCGTTTTCTTTGATCAGTGAACTTGGTCTTGGCTGGATATTCTTGCAGATCTTCTGTGGGAGGGGCCTGTCACAGATTCTCAAGTGTCTTTGCCCGAGGCAGAATTGCACCGCCCTTGCCAGCGGCCGGGCTAGGTAATCCGCTCGGGTTCGCTCTTGTAGCTTTTGTTCCCTGAACGCTTTCCGTACCGCTTTGGAGGAGCGGAATGAAAATGGCGGCCTCCCAGTCTCCGGCCGGTAGGAACTGAGAGCTCGGGGCCCCACTCCTCAGTGCACCCTCAGAGAAAAGCAGTCAATCCCTCCGTCTCCCTGGTCTCCGGCCGTGCTCCAAGCTCACCCGGCCTGTGACCGAGCGTTTCTGTCTCTGGCGCACGGCCGTTTGGAGTCTCCAAACCCAGCAGATTCCTGCCGCGAGCTACCTCGCCGCTCCTCCCGGAGGAGGAAGGAGGTGTCTCTTCAGATCTGCCCCTTGTGGGGTCCATGCTCGAAGAGCAGCGGCCTGACTGTGCCGGGATCACGGTTCAAAGTAAGCCCGAGCTTGTAGCTCACTGTTCGGCTCGGTCTCTGCCGTTGATTCCCCGTTCTGATATCTGGGAGCTCTGCCATCCTCAGACACCCCTGGTCTTTCTGTGACCCCACGGGTCCTGAAACCACACTGTCCCCATGAGGGCTCCACCCCCCGCTTAGCCTCTGGAGCGATGTCCCTCAGTGGAGCAGATTTCTAAAAGTTCCGATTTTGTGCTCCGCTGCTCTGCAGCTTGCCGGGAGCCGGCCCCTCCCCCCACGGTCTATCTTCCCGTCGCCTTGGATTCACTTTTCTGCACATCCTGCCTTCCGGAAAGTAGTCGATTTTCTGTTCCTAGAGGTGCTGTTTGTCTTCTCTTCTATTTCCTGCTAAGTTTGTCGTTGTTTAGAGTGGTTTGATAACTATCTAGCTGAACTTCTGGGATCAGACACTATCTCTGCCTCTTACTCCTCCGCCATCTTGCTCCTCCCTTCCAATTACTTTTATTTTTTTCAGTGTTCCAAGATTCATTTCATTGTTTATGTACCACACGCAGTGCTCTATGCAATACGTGCCTTCCTCAATACCCACCATAGGCTCGCCCAACCCCACCCTTCTCCCCTCCAAAACCTTCAGTTTGTAGCTCAGAGTCCACAGTCTCTCATGGTTCATCTCCCCCTCCGATTTCCCCCAATTTACCCTCCCTTTCCTTCTCACAATGTCCTCCATGTTGGGAGAACTTTTTCTGTTGGATGTTGTTGCTCTAGGACTTCAGTGTCATTCTCGATTACAACCACTATTGCTCCTCAAAATGGTTGTTTCTATTTCTTTTGTAGCCCTCTGCCAGAATAGACCGGGGAGCTTAGATCTCATGCCTGTACTCTAAATGCAATTAGTGATAGACAACAGAATATTTGAATTTATTGGGAACTATGCTGTGCTTCTTACCAAGATTCTTAATTCTTCAAACACAAGGTGAATATTCAAGTACTGAGTGGTCAAACTAATGTGCAAAATATACTACAGAAACTTTTAGGATTAAAATAAAACAATACATATATGGTACTGAGCCTAGTGACTCACACAATATAAATACTTGCTAATATTTCAAATTTCATGAGTAACAGATATAAAGTATATAGTTTAGTGGGAATTCTACATGATTTCATAAAATGTAATAATGTAAAAGTCTTGGTTTTAAATACTCTGAATGATACAGAGAATAAAAATTATGAGACTTAGGTTATATACCACTTCTTTCAAAGTACCTTATGAAAACTTGTATCTTAAGCATTATGGGAGATGGATCTACTAAGTATTTAGTTTACAGATCTCTCACTTCTGTAAAACAATGATAAAAATGCATGAGATTATTCTTAATCAACTACGTGAGTATCTTAAAAGTTTTTAACATAGCTCTCAATTAGCAGCACTATGTAAGCCATTCAGAATCATTACTCTACAAATGGAAGTCAAGAGAGTGGCTTATTTGGTTAAGATAAATCAAGATAATTGATAATTGATAAATCAATTACAGATTATTTCTATGTTTCAGGGGCATATTTTGTTATCACAACTTTTTTCAGCAATCCCATGAGCTAAATGCAGTTTTCTTTTCCCACCCACAAATAATAATTAGGAACAAATAAGGGAGGCAAATGTATGACATTTCTTTCTCTACAAATATGTATTATATCTTCCAGTTTCCCTAGTAAATGTTTCAGCCCTACTACCAACTAAACAAGTAGAGAAAGTGTTCATGATACATTAATGAGTATTTGTTGATTTTTTAAATTAACTTTTCATTTCATTTCCACATTAAGCAAAAATAAAAGGATATAAAATGTCTATTTGGTCAATTCTCATATTAAAGGAGAATCCATAAAAAGAAAATTTCACATCAGACTCCTGATGTTACTTATTACATTCTTATATAAACAAAGTTTTTTGTTGTTGTTTGTTTTTCCAAATTATCTTTATACCTTCTAATTTTTTTCTTTTGGAAATATTTCAGTATACTATTTTTGAGTTTATTATGTTTTATTTATATGGAAGTATCCAACCAAGGCAAAATTAGTTTTTATTTTTTAATGCATAGATTTTACTTCTAAACGTCTATTCCACCAAAAATATTTAAACTAACTCTACATGAATCAAATTAAAATGAATGTGTTCTACAAATTCAATTAGACTATTCCAGCTTCTCAGTGATTGGGTGTCATTGAAACTGTTCAAGAATTACAAATGTCTAAAATTTCAAGTGACAGCTCAGTGGTTAAGTGCTTATCTGAAAGTATATGGACTAGTTAGTAATTAATTCGTCACTTAATTTAAAATGAAGTAGGGTTCTCATTGTTACATATATACATGTGTGAATCTCAGTTATAATTCAGGCAAAATAAAATCTACCATTAAATGGGTGTCTAAATCCTTTGGGACATGATTATACAATAATGACTGTCAAGGGTTTGGCATAGCAATAGCAATCAAACTATCAATCATTTATTTGATACCTAATTTGTCTCTACTAGCTGATTAGGCTTTAAAGACATAAAAAGGAGGCATTCCCTAATTTTAAATGCAATATATTGTGAAATGGTTTGGGGTAAAATGGATCATGGGATTTCTTCTTTTGATAGGATGACAGATGAGGTATTCTGAGAGTTCCTTCCACTGAAAAACAAGAAACATTTTTCAGTGCATTTCTGGTTTATAAGAAAGCAAAGAAAATCTACAAGGCTATGCATAGATACTGTACAAACACACATAAATAGATACACACATAATGAAAAGAACATGAGCTAAAATGAAAATAGGAGATTAAATGGGAAGAAAGTGTGGTTTTCCTTGGAGCAGATGGCAATAAATCTCTGAAATAAGACAACCAAGATGGGGGCCTAGTGTCCTTGGATCAATAGGTGAAGCAGCTAAACTTGAAATTTAGCATTTAGTTAAAACCCTCAGAGAATGTTAAAATGGCACCAGCTTGGTAGTAATTCTTGGACTCAATCAGCATAAAATGAATAAAATCATACCCAATTTAGGGCCTGAGGATTCTCAAAGCTTAAGCTCAAATAAATATGCTTTTACTATTAAATATAACTAAACACATAGGGAAGAAAGCTATCATGAATGAGTCACTAGAAATAACAGAGTTTTTTTGGGAAATGAGGGCATTTGAAAACCCTCCAGTATATGGTAGAATTTAGAAAGTCACATGCATGTGCAGAACAAGGCACATGTTCAGAAGACCTGAGAGGACCTTAAGCTTTCACAACTAGCTGATCTAATAAGCCCAGTGTAAGCATCAAGTGAAAGCTAAGGAGATTTGTGAATGGTCTGGCTAAGTATTAAATGAGTACGTGGCACTGAGCCAATCCTCAAAGACTGGGGAAGGTGTTGTCATGGTGTGAATATTTGTGTTCACTCAAAATTCATGTGTTGAAATCTTAATACCCGATATGATGTTATTAGGAGCTGGGTCTTTAGGAAATGGTTAGGTCCAGAGGATGAAAAAAAAAAAAAAATTTCCATTGATGAGGAAGCTTGTTTTCACTAGACACTGAATCAGCCAGCATCTTGACCATAGACTTCCTAGCCTCAAGAACTGTGATAAATTTTTCTTGTTTATAAATCATCCAGTTTATGGTATTTTTTTATAGCAGCCTAAATATAATTAAAATGCTTACTTTTTAAGCTCCTTGTATTTTTAAAAAAAATCAATTTCAGGCATAATGTTGTATGGACACAAGTTAAACTTTCAACAATCAAGAACAGCAAATCCTGGAGTAGGGAGAGAATCTGATTTCCAGACTTACTGCATTATAATATTCAAATGTCCAGTTTCAGCAACAACAGAATAATTGCAAAGCATTCAAAGAAGCAGGAAAGTATGACCATTCAAAGGAACAAAATGATTTGACAGAAGCCATCCCTGAAGTTTAGTCATTGAGTATATTAAACAAAGATTTATCATGATTATATTAATTATGCTCAAAGAATATGGACAAAGAATTGAAGGGAACCATAATAATGATATATGAATAATATGAGAATATCAATAAGGAGATATAAATTATAAAAGAATCCAAATAGAAATTTTGGGAATTTAAAATACAAAACTGAAAAGAAAAACTAACTAGAGAAGTTCAATAGCAGATTTATTCAGTCTGAAAAATAAAAGGAAAAAATGAATGAAAAAATAATAAAAGGGAGTTAAGAGACCTGTGAGATATGAACAAGTGAGTCAAAAATGCATTATGAGAATCTTATAGAGAAAGATGCAGAAGGACTATTTGAAGAAGTGATGGTCAAAAATTTCCCAAATGTGAGTAATACATGAATCTATATATCCAAGAAGCTCAAAAAACTCCAAGATAAACTCTAAAAGTTTCATACATGAACAAATCATAGTCAGATTGCTGAAAGATATAGACAAAAAGAATCTTGAAAGCATTAGGAAAGAAGTCACTGGTCATGTGCAAGAAATCCTAAAAATATTAACAGCTGATTTTTAATAAGAAAAAGACATGGAAACCAAAACGCAGTAGGATGACATATTTAAAGGATAAAAGAACAAAAATGTCAAGCAAGAATTTTATATCTGTCAAAAATATCCTTTAAGAATGAAGGTGAAATCAATATATTTCCAGATGAAGAGAGGCTAAAAAGTTCAGAAGTAAATCCTCACATTTGTGATCAATTGATTTTTGATAAAGATATCAAGACCATTCAATGGGGAAAGAATTACTGCTTCAAATGGTGATTGAAAAACTGGATAGTCACATACAAAAAAATGAAATTGGATCTTTACTTGTACTATATATAAAAAATAACTCAAAATGGATTGAAGACCTCTATAAGGGCGTAAACTGTAAAATTCCTAGAAGAAAACATGGGAAATTTTGTCAAATAGATTTGACAATGGCTTCTTAAACATGACACCAAAAGCATAAGTAACAAAAACAGCAAAAGATAAATTGGATTTTGTTACATTAAAAACTTTTAGGCATCAAAGAACACTATCATAAGAGTGAAAAGACTCCCACACAATGGGAGAAAATATTTGCAAAGCATATATCTGTTAGGAAACTAATTTCGTGATGAGCACTGGGTGTTATATGCAACTAATGAATCATTTAACACTACAGCAAAAATTTATGATGTACTATATTCTGGCTAACTGAACATATTAAAAAATAAAGTGGAAAAAAAGAAACTAACATTTAGAGTATATAAGGAGGCCTTACAAATCAGTAGCAATAAAACAAACAACGTAATATAAAAATGCGTAAAAGACTTGAATAGCCAATTCTCCAAAGAAGATATGCAAATGGCCAATAAATACATGAAAAGATATTCAATATTATTAGTCATTAGAGAAATGCAATCAAACCACTGTAATAGACCACTTCACACCTACTGGGATGACTATAATAAAAACAAAATAAAAACAAGTAACACACCTACTAGGATGACTACAATAAAAACAAAACAAAAACCAAAAACTGTTGAGAATGTGGAAAAACTGGAACCCTCATGTATTTCTGGTGGGAATTTGAAATTCTGCAGCAACTCTGGAAAGTAATTTGGCAGTTCCTCAAAAAGTTAAACACACAATCAATATATGACCCAGAAATTCCAGTCTTAGGTATATACTCCAAATAATTGAAAACAAATATTCAAACATTTACTTGTATACTAATCTTCATAGTAGCATTATTCACAATAGGCAAAAAATAGACACATCCCAAGTGTCTATCAACAGAGTGATGGTTAAACAAAATAAGCTATAGATGTATAATGGAATGTTATTTGGACATGAAAAGAATACATTTGCTATAATATGGATGAACCTCAAAGATCTTATGCTAAGTAAAATAAATCAGACATAAGAAGACAAATATTGTATAAGTCTACTTATATACAATACTTCTAACAGGCAAATTTGTGGAAATAGATAGCATGTTAGAAATTACCAAGGGCTGGAGAAAGGGAAAATGAGGAGTTATTGCTTAATAGTAACAAGGTTTTGGTTTGATGTAGTGAAAAGCTTTTGGAAACAGACAGTGGTAAGAGTTGTACAACCTTATGAGCATAATGTCACCAAACTGTACACTTAAAGAATGGCTAAAAGCACAAATTTTCTTTTACGTATAATACCATAATAAAAAAAATAGTAAAATACAGAAAACACGGATTATATTAGAAATAGAAATAGGACAAAAGTCTAGACTTAGCATAAAGGAAAATGAATAACTATATGACAGTGAATTTGAAAACTTTCTCAATGTTGAAATGTTTCTGAGAAAAGTAAACTACTTAAATTGACAAGGGAAAACAGACAAACAAACCTGAAAGTCTGAATAATTCAAAAAGTAAAAAAAAAAAAAAAAAAAAAAAAAAATTAGGCCAACTACAGCTCCCCAGAAAGAGGCTTAGATATTTTTACATTATAGTTCTTTTATTTTTTGAAAGTTTTTATTTATTTACTTGAAAGAGCAGGAGCAGGGGGCAGTGGCAGAGGGAGAGGGAGAAGCAGTTTCCTAGGGAGCATGGAATCTGACCCCAAGATCATGACCCCAAGATCATGACCCCAAGATCATGAGCCGAAAGCAGGTCCTTAACCAACTGAGCCACCCAGTTGTCCCTTACAGGATAGTTCTATCCAACTTCCAAAAAAATAAATTATTCTCAAACTTATAGAAGCTTTTCCATAATAGAAATGAAAGTATACATGTGTCAATTTATTCGATGAAAATTTTGATGCTAAATCAGCAAGGAAAACCAGAGAAGAAAACTTCCTTGTCTTCATAAAATATAATTACCTCAATAATATTCTTAATGGTGAAATATTAGAAGCATTCCCTTTTAAATGAGCTACAACTTAATGAGGCTAACTATAAACTATTCCATTAAACCCCAGAGATCCAGGGCAGTTAAGATAAAAGAAATAAACCCAATCAGAGAAGGAAAATTATCATGTGGTTTCACTCATATGAGGGATATAGGAAACAGTGCAGAGGATCATAGGGGAAGGGTGAGAAAAATGGAACGGGAAGAAATCAGAGAGGGAGTCAAACCATGAGAAACTCTTAACTATGGGAAAGAAACAGGGTTGCTGGAGGGGAGGCAGGTGGGGGAATGGGGTAACAGAGTGATGGGCATTAAGGAGGGCACATGATGTGATGAGCACTGGGTGTTATATGCAACTGATGAATTATTGAACTCTACATCTGAAACTAATGATGTTCTATATGTTGGCTAATTGAATTTAAATTAAAAAAAAAAGATAAAGGAAATGAAGAAACAAGAGGAGCACCTGGGTGTCACAGTTGGTTAACCCTCCTACTCTTGGTTTCGATTCAGGTCTTGGTTGAGTCCTGTGTTGGGTTCCAGGGGTATGGGCTTAAGACTCGCTGTTCCTCTGCCCAACCCTCACCACCCCTCCCATACTCTCTCCCTCTCTCTAAAATAAATAGGATAGATAAGAATCTAAATTGTTGTTTACAGAAGATATGCTTGTTATATACAAAACTAAAAATAATGTACAAATAATAGTAATAATAAAGTCACCTAAATGTGAGCTCAATAAGCAAAAATAAATTTCCTATCTATATACAAACAACGAAAAGGTAAAAATAGAAAGATATATACCGTTTGAAATGACAGAAAAATGGGGCACCAAGGTGGCTCTGTCGCTTCAGCTGCCAACTGTCCATTTTAGCTCAGGCCATGATCTCAGGGTGGTGAGATCAAGCCTTGCATCAGGCTCTGCACTCAGCGGGGAGTCTGCTTGGGATTCTCGCCCTTTTCCCCTCCCCCTGCCCATGTGCATTCTCTCTCTTTCTCATAAATAAATAAATCTTTTAAAAATTAACAAAAAATACCAAAAAAAATGGTTTTCAAAATGTGTATAGAAAAATGTAGTATCTGACTCATAAGATAAAATCTTATTTTACAGCAATAACAGTTAAGCCAATTTCTGTTCGTTCAGAGACACACAAACTGATCAAAAGAACACAATCTAGAGCTCCCAAACCAATGTCCTCATATATAGACTCTTGAGATATGTCAGTCTGACATGCAGGTCACTGGGGAAAGGAGGTCTATTTACTCAATTAATATTGAGACAACTGCTTATTTATACTGGAGCTTTGTAAAAGGAAATCTGTGCTAGTTTTCTGCTATTGTTTATATATCTACTTCAAACATTTTATGAAAGTCAATTCCCCAAAAATAAAGATTTGAAGAAAATATCTTTATGACCTTGAGTCATAGGTAATGCAAAAGTGTTACTTATAACACTTTTAGTGTTATAAGTAATTCCTTCTTATCAAATTAGTAATTCCTTCTTATCAAAATTAATAATTCCTTCTTATCAAAAAATTTAAAAAAGTAAAAAAGCAAGCTATCAACTTGAAGAAGATATTGCAACTCACATAGCATGTAATAGATTAGTATCCAGAATATATAAAGCTGATCTCAACTAGTGAGTAAAACTCAGTGGTGTATTATGAATCACGTATTATGAATGAATTACAAGTAGAAAGAAGATATTGATCTTAGCTCTCTGTGAGGCAGAGTAGGGCCTGGGTGAAAAACTTTCATTGCAAGCAGCCTCATCTGCTTGCCTCAATGTGTCTTAAATGTTACTCTTTCCTATGTGCGCTATAAAGGAAACATGCTGGGATCACTGATATAAAGAATTAAGCAATCAATAACAAGCAGTCCAGGGGCGCCTGGGTGGCTCCGTTAGTTAAGCATTTGATGCTTCATTTCGGCTCAGGTCATGATCTCAGGGTTGTGAAATCAGGCCCCATATCAGGCTCCACTGGGCATGGAACTAGCTTGGGATTCTCTCTCTCCCTCTTTGCCCCTCCCCCCCCCAATAAATAAACAAGCAGTCAAGTGAAAAATAGCCAAAATACAAATAGTCATGTCAGGGAAAAGGAAACATAAATGACTTACATATAAAAATATATACAGCTTAATTGTTAAGAAAATATAAAAGATCACTTTTCACACTTTCTACATTGGTAGAAATAATGAAATCTAATGTACAGAAGTTGTGAACATTTAAATTAGTAAAATAATTTTGGAAAACCTTATTGCACAATATCACGAAATTGAATTTTTGCTTATTTTCCAGAAATTAGAATTCTAAGCATATAACCTAGAGATATACGTTTGAACCAGAAACTGTTTAATAGTATTCATAACCATGTTGTTTATAATAGCAAAAAACTAAAAACAACCTAAATTTCTAATGACAGGCAGTTATTAATTAGGAGTATCTATATATAACTCAGTGTAGAACAGGGAAACATATTTTTTTTTTTAACTGCAGCCATGTAAAATGTACAATTCGGTGTTCTTATATATTCTATATTTAAACTTGACCGAAATAATTGCTTCAGTCAGTGTTAATATAAAACCACTAAAAAAACAAGAGATAGGCATAATAAAAAAAAATTGTTATAAAGCTTAAAAAACCCAGAATATAAAATTGGTCATTTTTTTAGAATTTCTTTTTATATTACCAAGGTAACAAATAGCTATGAAAATTATTAGAGAAATGCCTTTTAATTTATTCTTTACTAAAATTGGTGACCTAAGGCATTCATTTTTTTAAATCTGGTGATGAATATTATTTTATTATTAATAATTTTTTGCTCAAGGCATGATTATATATGACAGTATTTATGTAATTTCTTCCTGTACTGATTCTTAATTACATTATTATTTAATATTATATTAGGTTCCTAATTTAAGAATTGAAATTTTATTAAATATGAATTTTTGCATAGATGTATAAACAATGTATGAATGCATGAATATGTGTTAGAAAGAAATAATACTAAATTACTTATTGTGGTGTAATTTGCTCCCAGTTTTCCTAGCATGTTGTAATCATTTGAGGGATTCTGTTACCAAAGGATACTCAAAAATAAATCCGATACCTTTAAATCTGGTGATCTAGATTCAAATTTAGCTCTAACGTTTTTTAAGCTTTACTATTTAATGGAAATAGCACACTCTGTGTTTTTCCATGTTAGCTTTATAAAAATATATGCAAATGTATGGAAAACCACTCTCCACCTACATGTACTTTTTATAAAGCCTTCTCAAAGTAGATTTGCATTAATCATGCTTCAAATAAGAGTGTTCTATAAACAGAAGCCACGCCATTTCATTGAAAAATTATTACAGAAGGTACCTTACAGCAAGTAAAAATCATATGAAAATTATAATAATTGAATTTTATGACTAGTCCAACATGATCTGCTGCCATGGTATTTATATGGATAAATATAATAAGTCTGATATGCATTTTAAATGTTTCTCTGCCCAAATTTTTATTTTTATTACATATTGCAATATAGTTAAGATGTTTGTTTCTGTTTATTGCTAGGTTATACAGATAAATTTTGAAGAATTTGATCTGGAGATTGGCTATGATACATTGACGATTGGTGATGGAGGTGAAGTTGGAGACCCCAGGACAGTACTCCAAGTGTAAGTACTCACCATCTCATTATTGACTTTGCCTATCAGGTCTTTATTAAATTTTTCCCTTTTTTTTCTTTTTTCTTTCTCTTTTTTTAGTTGGTCCCTTCCACTACTACTGACAGAAGAAGCATAGTAATTTGGTTATTATAATCAACCTACGTATAGTATTTATTAGTTCTTCTTCAGCGAGGTTTAAGATACTGGATCCAAACAGAATTTTTTAGAATCCGTTGGCAAACAGAAGCCTGTCAGAAATGGAAGCTCACAGTATAATTGCAGAGTGGTTGATTAGGGTTTATTTTGGAAAATACCCTTGTCCTTAGAGTTTAAAAATGGAAAGAAAAAATAAGTATGAAATGGATCCTGGGGACTCTGATACTGGTACTACAGACTGGTGGCTTTTGTTCATGTATTGGCGGTAGAATCATACCTAGCCATTGAGATCTGAAGTTAAGAGTCGAAATAGATGAAGTAGATTAACTGGGGTTTTTAATGTGGGCTAAAACAATAATCATGTATCGAAAAACAGAAAATGTTAGGAACTTATTTATTCTCCAGTCCTCGGGCTATTCATTCCAATAATCTACCTCTGATAGTGGCATGAAAAATATTTTGGAGAGACTATATTGTGTTCTCTATTGTGAACCTCAAAAAATTAGGGTCCACTTTCTCTCAGAATTCCTTTCATAACTATTGATTTTCAATTCAGACTTTATGAACACAATGGATTTCCCTAAACCATCAAATCAAAGTTCACACTGAGTATTTCATCTCCCGTGGGAATAAAAATTAAAGCTTCATTCTGTGAGCATTACCTTTTAGACTGTTCAATCAATAGATCTAAATTGGTCCCCCTAGTGAGAATGTGGGAGAGCTAGGAAAGAGAAAGAGAAAAAAATACACTATGTTTAAAACATCCTAAGACTGTGAGAGTAGCAACACACATTATTCAGAT
>JAPYYM010001445.1:0-13464 GCA_028534135.1 Potos flavus | reverse complement strand
CTCTCTGCTTGACTTATTTCACTCAGCACAATCTCTTCCAGTCCCGTCCATGTTGATACAAAAGTTGGGTATTCATCCTTTCCGCTGGAGGCATAATATTCCATTGTATATATGGACCATATCTTCTTTATCCATTCATCTGTTGAAGGGCGTCTTGGCCCTTCCCACAGTTTGGCAATCATGGACATTGCTGCTATGAACACTGGGGTACATATGGCCCTTCTTTTCACTGCATCTGTATCTTTGGGGTAAATACCCAGTAGTGCAATTGCAGGGTCACAGGGTACCTCTATTTTTAATTTCATTTTTAAAGATTTTATTTATTTATTTGACAGAGAGAGAGATCACAAGTAGGCAGAGAGGCAGGCAGAGAGAGAGGGGGAAGCAGGCTCCCGGCTGAGCAGAGAGCCCGATGTGGGGCTCGATCCCAGGACCCTGGGATCATGACCTGAGCCGAAGGCAGAGGCTTTAACCCACTGAGCCACCCATGTGCCCCTCTATTTTTAATTTCTTAAGGAATCTCCACACTGTTTTCCACAGTGGCTGTACTGCACATTTCTACCAACAGTGTAAGAGGGTCCCCTTTCTCCATATCCTCTCCAACACTTGTTGTTTCCTGTCTTGTTGATTTTGGCCAACCAGCTGGTGTAAGGTGGTATCTCAATGTGGTTATGATTTAAATCTCCCTGATGGCTAATGCTTATGAATATTTTTTCATGTGTCTGTTAGCCATTTGTATGTCTTCTTTGGAGAAGTGTCGGTTTATGTCTCCTGCTCATTTTTTGACTGGATTATCTGTTTGAGTGTTGAGTTTGAGGATTTCTTTATAGATCTTTGATATTAGCCCATTGTAGTGTCATTTGCAAATATCTTCTCCCATTCCATGAGTTGCCTCTTTGTTTTGTTGACTGTTTCCTTTGCTATGCAGAAGCTTTTTATCTTTATGAAGTCTCAAAAGTTCATTTTCTCTTTTGTTTCCTTTGCCGTTGGAGACATGTCTTGAAATAAGTGATTGTGGCTGATGTCGAAGAGGTCACTGCCTATGTTCTCCTCTAGGATTTTGATAGATTCCTGCCTCACGTGGAGATCTTTTATCCATTTCGAGTTGATCTTTGTGTATGGTGTAAGAGAATGGTCAAGTTTCATTCTTCTATATATAGCTGTCCAATTTTCCCAGCACCATTTATTGAAGGGACTGTCTTTTTACCACGGGATATTTTTTCCTGTTTTGTTGAAGATTATTTGACCATAGAGTTGCAGGTCCATATGTGGGCTCTCTATTCTGTTCCCTTGATCTATGTGTCTGATTTTGTGCCAGTATCATGCTATCTTGGTGATCACAGCTTTGTAGTAAAGCTTGAAATCAGGCAACCTGATGCCCCCAGTTTTTTTTTTTCCTTTTTCAACATTTGCTTAGCAATTCGGGGTCTTTTCTGGTTCCATATGAATTTTAGGATTGTTTGTTCCAACCCTTTGAAAAATGCCGGTGGAATTTTGATCGAGATGACATTGAAAGTATAGATTGCTCTGAGCAGTATAGACATTTTAACAATGTTTATTCTTCCATTCCATGAGCATGGAACACATTTCCATCTTTTTGTGTCTTTTTCAATTTCTTTCCAGAGTGTTCTGTAGTTCTGCGAGTACAGATCCTTTACCTCTTTGGTTAGGTTTATTCCCGGGTATCTTATGGTTCTTGGTGCTATAGTAAATGGAATCAATTCTCTAATTTCCCTTTCTATATTTTCATTGTTAGTGTTTAAGAAAGCATCTGATTTCTGTGCATTGATTTTGTATCCTGCCACATTACTGAATTGCTGTATGAGTTCTAGTAGTTTGGGGTTGGAGTCTAGAAACAGACAGAAAACTTCCAGAGTCTTTCTATGAAGCCAGCATTTCCCTGATCCCCAAACCAGGAAAAGACTCCATCTAAAAGGAAAATTTCAGACCAATATCCCTGATGAATATGGATGCCAAGATTCTCACCAAGATCCTAGCCTATAGGATCCAACACTACATTAAAAAGATTATCCACCATGACCAGGTGGGATTTATCCCTGGGATGCAAGGGTGGTTCAACATTCGCAAATCAATCGATGTGATAGAAAAATCAGTAAGAGAAGATAGAAGAACCACCTGGTCCTCTCAATTGATGCAGAAAAAGCATTTGACAAATACAGCATCCTTTCCTGATTAAAACTCTTCAAAGTATAGGGATATAGGGAACATTCCTCAACTTCTTAAAATCTATCTATGAAAAACCCACAGCGAATATCATTCTCAATGGGGAAATGCTGACATCCTTCTCTTTGAGATCAGGAACATGACAAGGATGCCCACTCTTGCCACTGTTGTACAACATAGTACTAGAAGTCCTAGCAACAGCAATCAGACAACAAAAAGAAATAAAAGGTATTCAAGTTGGCAAAGTAGTCAAACTCTCTCTCTTCGTAGATGAGATGATATTTTATATGGAAAACCCAAAACTTTACACATTTGAATGTTAATCTGATCCAAAAAATACTTTCAGAGAAGTATCTGGGATAATTTTGACCAAATATCTGGCTACCAATACCCGGCCAAGTTGACATTTAATGTTAAGTACCACGGGCCATATCTAGAATGTTTAAATACCTCTTAAAATTGAATAGTAAAAACAAATAATTCATTTAGAAAAGAGGCAAAAAATATGAAGACAAGTTTCACTAAAGAGAATATACATATGAAAATAAGCACACAAAAATGTTCAACATTACTAGCCATTAGGGAAATGCAAATTCAGACGACAATGAATTGTCTCTATATATCTAGTAGAGCAGCTAGAGTAAAACATAGTAGGATGTGGAAAAACTAGGTAGCCATTTTGGAAAACAGCTTGGTGGTTTCTTAGGAAACTGAACATGCAACTATCATATGACCCAGCAGTTGTTTTCTTGGAATTTCCATCAGCAAGTGAAAATTTTATGTTCACTCAAAAATAACTACATTAATATTTATAGCATTCTTATTTATAATAGTTTTATTTAGAATAGCCCGAACTGGAAACAACCAAAATCTCTCTTAATAGGTTAATGGGAAAATGAACTGTGTTACACCTATATTATAGAATAATACTCAGCAGTTAAAAGCAATGTATACTTCTGATGTGTGCCACAACTTGGATGGATCTCAAGGGCATTATAGAGGATGGAAAAAAGCCCCGCAGTCTCAAAAATTTATGCACTGTATGGTTCCATTTATATTTTTGGGTGACAAAGCTATTGATATAGAAAACAGATTAATGATTGCTGTGGTTTACAGTAGCATGAAAGAGATCCTTGTGGTGATGGAATAGTTCTGTATCTTGATTGCTATGGTGGTTACATTAATATATGAATGTTACAAAAGGACATAGGACTATACACACACAGTACCAATGTCAATTTTGTGGTTTTGATATTACTGTAATTATGTAAGATATAGATGTTGGGGGAAACTGAATGAAGAGTTTATGGACTTCTCCGTATTTTATCTTTACAACTTTCTGGGAATCTATAATTATGTCAAAATAAGAAGTAAAACAAATAACAACAAACAAGCAATCCAGAGATTGTAGGATGCTTCATCATCGATGGACACATTGGTAGGTATCATTTCAACTCAAGCTCTAATTTACACCTTTTGTTTGACCCCAGCCCCTTTACCAAAGGAGATTATAGAACGATTATTTTAAGATCATTCATTCTTCATCCTGACTAAACTCAATTTGTTCAGTAGAGTAATAAATTCTATTCCTACAATTGATAGATACTTGTTGTCTTCAATGATTGATGCAGGATTCCTCAACAAGGAGGTTAGAATTTGAAAGGAGTACATGTTCTATGTCATCTTAAACTTAGGATATCAATGGCACTTTTTAAATACTACCTGGAACAAATAATGGAAACAGGAACACAAGAATGCTTAGGGTGTGGAGTGGACTGGGAAGTAGAAGTCAGATACTAGGTTCTAGCCCCAGTTCAGTCATTCGCTCACTTTGGATCTTGGGCAAGTCATTTTGCCTCATTGGGATATATTAAGGTGAAAGAACTATACAATATGACCTCTAAATTTGCTTAAAGTTTTAAAATCCTAGTAGTTAATCTGTTTCTTTATTTTTTATTTTTTTTGAAATTCTGTTTCTTTATTAGTAAAATTAGGACTTGTTAAAATGAATGAACTCAATCTGAGTTCATTCTCAATCTGAGTGCCCTCCACAAAAATCTCAATCTGAGATTGAGATCTCAGTGCTGAGTGCCCTCCACAAAAAATAATTTAAAATGGATTCTTGTGGGAATCTATTGCCATCTTATTAGGTCCTCCCCAGTTGGAATCTGTGAGGTGTTCTACATAGTGCAGGTTCTCACTTTTGTGTAGTGCAGGACTGATTGAGTGATTTCATTGAAATATAGGACTTTAAATACATTACCTTCTTCACTCTAAAAGTCTCCGAAATTTGTATCTTCTGCTCCAGCTTGTATCTTCTACTCTGAATGAGCTCCAGACTTGTTTACCTAACCTGAAATTTCCATTTAGATTACTGTAAGTATTTAAAACCTAAAGTGATTAAAACTGAGTTCACGATACTCATTTCAAAACCTGTATTTCCAACCTCAGTTGATGTTAACTCTGTTCTTTCAGTTGTTCATGCCCTAATCCTGGAGTCATCTCTGCATCCTGGATTCCTTTCTCTATCTTATACACCATACCTAAATCCAGCAGTAAATGTTGTCTGTTGAATTGTCAAAATATATTCACATCTAATTACTTCTTGTCACTTCTACTGCTATTATCACTGGAGAATTCTCTCTTGGCTAAATTATTGAAGTAGCCTCCTAACTGGTCTTCCCATTTCTGCTGTTGTCCTTTTTTCAGCTTTTCTGAACATACTGTGTCATTTCTCTCTTCAGAACCCTCCAGTGGTTTCCTGTCTCATGCTGAGTAAAATTTAAGTCCTTACAACTGCCTACAAATCCCTGCAGATAGAGCTCTGTTAACTTTCTGACCTCATATCCTGTTTCTCTCCTAGCAGTTCACTGTGGTGCTGGCACATTGGCTTCTCTGCTGTTCCTGGAACACCCTCACAACAATATGTCCCCTAAGTAGGCTTCTACCTCAGAATCTTTGTATTTGTTTCCTCTTACTGGAAAGCTTATATATCCTAGTGGATATATAAGTATATCCTAATGGCATATTGTCTCATCTCCTTTAGTATTTTCTCAAATGTTATTTTCTTAGTGAGACCTAACTAACCATGTTATTTAAAACTCCAGGTCTTCTAAGTATCCCCATGTTCTGTCCTATTTCTTCACATTTATAATGATACAACATACTTTATATTTTGCATGTTTGTCTTATTTTCTGTCTCTTCCTTTTAGAATGTAAGCTCATGAAAGTTGGAACTTTTTCTGCTTTATTCTTCCTTGAACATTGGTATCTATAAAAGTGTATATCACATGGTAGATAGTACGTATTTGTTGAATGAGTGAATACATGAAAATGGAGCACCTGAAGACCCTGTGTTTGATACGACAGAAGAGGTCAGGATATCCTTCCCTTTTCTATGTTATATAAAACACTACTTTTTTTTAAAAAAGATTTTATTTATTTATTTGACAGAGTGAGAGAGATCACAAGTAGGCAGAGAGGCAGGCAGAGAGAGGGGGAAGCAGGCTCCCTGCTGAGCAGAGAGCCCGACGCGGGACTCGATCCCAGGACCCTGAGATCGTGACCTGAGCCGAAGGCAGAGGCTTTAACCCACTGAGCCACGCAGGTGCCCCCAAAACACCACTTTTTAATTTTAGTTCTCCACAGATATTTACTGAAGTCCTGGTAGTTTACCCTGCATAGTGTAGACATTAAAAAGATGTGGTCTCTTTCCTTAAATAATTCAGATCAGTTGCAATGTGATTATATTTTGAGCATAGAGAAGGGGGCAATGGCCTCCTTTGAGAGGTAACAAGAAATTGTTTCTGAAGTCTTATAGTTGAGCTTGGTCTGAAAGGATGAATAGTAGGTGTTTTCTAAACAAAGAAAGAACGGATTTTCTAGGCAGATTGAATAGTAAAAGACACAGCTGCAAGAACAACCATGGTTATCAATATACCGTGCATTCTTAATGATTTTATTAATCTCTGGGCATGGGCATATTTTGTAGTTATTATTATTAGGAGGCAGAGTTACATAGTGGAAAGAGCACAGGTACTATAGTTAGCTAGGTCTGAATTCAAATTTCAGCTTTATTACAATATCTACATTACTTAGACTCCACATCCAAAAATGTGACTAATAATACCTATATATATAGGATTGTTGTGAGGATATCATAAATGAAGTAGTGTATATAAATTCCCATCTCTGTGTTTAACATATCATATGTGCTTAATATGTATAATTATTTTACTAATTAATTAAATATTTAAAAATTATTTGTGGAGTCTTAATGGTGGTCAGTTAAAATAATAACTGAGCAAAAACCAAGCAGCAATACAAAACCCGGTATGTGTGTTCCCATTTTTAGAAGGGAGTTGCGTATATTATATGGCAATATCAGTAAAGAAGGGATAAAATAATTTTGGCAATTTTGAGACTTAAGGTTATTATCGGTTATGAATAAACAAGTTCTCTAAGTGACCTTCCCCAGATGGAGATTTTTTTCAGTGCCAGATGGTATTACCTCAGATTAATACCTGGGTTGTATTTAGACTATGTTGAAGACTAAATTGAAGATCTGGACAAATTTTAGACCGTATATGCTTTCATGAACTTACGTCATGCTTTATTACCTGATCATCCTCTAAAAGGTGATGAATGTAGAATGGAACCTAGATTGAGACCTCTTGGTGTTTTGAAAAAGTGAAATGAAAACAGTGAATGAAATGAAAAGGAAAATGAAAACAGTACAACTTAATAGAAAATTATTAAGTCCAGATGAATTAATGGAATGGCTTGATAACAACAGATTTAGGATCAGAAATACTGAAGTTTAGATCTATCAATCCCAATGTGTCCTTGTGACCTAGTGTAAGTCATTTTACCTTTCTGGATCTTTGCTTTCTCATGTACAAAATACTAATAATCATCCTTAGTATGCCTACCCCTCAGGATTATTTGTGCATCAAATGAGATAGCGAACATAGAAATGCTTTTTTATAAACCAGCTAGTGGTACAGCTGTGAAGGGTTTATTATTAGTGGCAGTACTCAGAGCTAACTTGCAGTTGAGAAACTTGGGTCCTTAGTTAGATCTGCCACTAATTTGAGGTAGGACTTTGTGTAAATCTTAAATTTCTTAATCTGTGAAATTAAGCGGTTCATTGAAATGAGTGATTCCGAACTGGAAGGTGTACACTCCGTGGAAGATGATTTTCAAATCTTATTTCTTTCATGTGTAGTGTTTGATATATACTCTCTCCCCTCAATAGGTAGAGTTGTAATGTTAAAAATGATTGCTACAGTAATCAACAGGCTGGCCCATTTCTTAGGTAGAGCAACTAAGATGGCCTATTAGGGCCTTTTATTTGAAGATGTGGATTCCATGAGGTGGGCTTAGTACTATTTCCTGATACTTAAATTTAAAATTTCCTTTTTAAATGATTCTTCCAAGTGTCTCATGAAGGATACCAACAACATAATTTCCTTTCATGAGCAGTTTTCTCAGCTGGGCCCCTTCTAGGAATGGCCTTCCTGAGAGTGTCCTGTCTCTTTGGTGGAAAACAGAATGAAAATCGGTGGATTAGATGATCCATAGGGACGTCCATTTTGCACACCTCAGACATGAAACTTAAAATCTCTGAGACATTTGAAAGCATTTTAGTTGTCAATAATTTTTAATTCTAGTTTCAGCAGTGCTTCTTGCTTAAGGAAAGCTAATACCCAGGTGTTCTAATCCCTTATCTTGGTGTAGCTATCACTCAAATGTCAAAAGCTCATTATAAATGTCATAAACAAAATCAGTATGGAGTAAGGAAGATCATGATATTAACTGCATGTGCTGCACTTTTGTTGTGACTTGACATCAACTGCATGTGCTGCACTTTTGTTGTGACTTGACATCTTGTTTTGTTATTGCTTGACATATTTTCATTGTATCAAGTTGTGATTAATCAAATCTCACAATGACACCTCACTATCTTTCAAGATTTTAATTGTAATATTTAATGGCTATTTAGTTCTTTTTTTTTAAATTGTAGTTTGCAGATGTAGGTAGATAGTTAGGCTATTACCAGGTAATGATTTTTTCCTTCTGTCTCATCAGCTTGAAGAAATGCCAAACTAAGGATGGTATAAGGAAATATATATATATATAGTCTTTCTTCTTCTATATATATATATATAAAATATATATGTATACATATATGTGTGTGTGTTTGTGTGTATGTGGATATATATATACACACACACACACATATACGTATATATATATCTTTCTTCTCCACAGGGCCCAGTTTTGTTTAGAGAAGAAATGGTAGGCATGGGCTGGGGAGTTGGGAAAGTTGAACTGAAGATCTGATTTGGTTTTGATTCCTTCTGTGGGAGAGGATCATAATAGGTTCATGCTAGGCCTTTTATTTTTTTTTTAATTTTTTAATTTATTATTTTTTATGTTTTTATTTACATTACCGTTTAGTTAATATTACGGTGTAATGCTAGTTTCAGGTGTAGAATTTAGTGATTCATCACTTATATAGAACATCAGGTGCTCTTTACAAGTGCCCTCAACACTCTTCACCTGTTTAACTAATCCCCCTACCCAGCTCCCCTCCAGTAACCACCAATTTTTTCTCTGTAGTTAGGAGTCTGTTTTCTGCTTTCCCTCTATTTTTCCCCCTCTATGTTCATTTGTTTTATGTCTTAAATTTCACATATGATTGAAATCCTATGGTATTTGTTTTTCTCTTACTGACTTATTTCATATAGCCTAATAGTCTCTAGCTCCATCCACAGCATTTAAAATGGCAAGATTTAATTCTTTTTATGGCTGAGTAATATTCCATTGTGGTGTGTATACACACACACACACAACATTGTCTTTTTCCATTTATCAGTCAATGGAGATTTGGGCTTTTCTATAATTTGGCTATTGTTGATAATGCTGCCGTAAATACTGGGGTGCATGTATCCCTTCAAATCAATATTTTTGTATTCCTTGGGTAAACACCTAGTAGTGCAAAAGCTGGAGCCTAGGTAACTTTCTGAGGAATCTCCATACTGTTTTCCAGAGTGGCTGCACGGTTTGCATTCCCACCAGTGTAAGAAAGTTCCCCTTTCTCTGCATCCTCACCAACACCTGTTGTTTCTTTGTTGTTAATTTTAGCCATTCTGATGGGTGTGAGATGATATCTCATTGTAGTTTTGATTTGTATTTCCCTGGTGATGAGTGATATTGAGCATCTTTTCATGTGTCTGTTAGCCATCTGTATGTCTTCTTTGGAAAAAGTTCTATTCTTCTCATTTATTAACTAGACTGTTTTGGGGAGTTGAGTTTTACAAGTCTGTATATATTTTGAATACTAACCCTTTCACAGATATGTCATTTACATAGATCTTCCCCATTCTATAGGTTGCCTTTTAGTTTTGTTGGTTTTTTCCTTTACTGTACAAATTTTTTATTTTGATGAAGTCCCAATAGTTTATTTTTGCTTTTATTTTGCATGCCTCAGAAGACATATCTAGCAAAAAGTTGCTATGGCCAATGTCAACAGGGTTACTGCCCGTGGTCTCCTCTAGGATTTTGATGGTTTCCTATCTCGCACCAGCATCTTTCACCCATTTTGAATTTATTTTTGTGTATGGTTTAGGAAAGTTGTCTAGTTTCATTATTTTGCATGTTGCTATCCATTTTTCCCCAGCAACATTTCTTCAAGAGACTGTCCTTTTTTCCACTGGATAGTCTTTAGTGCTTTATCAGATTGATTGACCCATCTAGTTGTGGGTTAATTTCTGGGTTTTCTATTCTATTCCATTGATTCCGTGTGTCTGTTTTACTGTCAGTAGGATACTGTCTTGATCACTACAGCTTTGTAATATAACTTAAGTCTGGAACTGTGATGCCACCCACTTTGCTTTACTTTTTCAAATTTGCTTTGGCTATACAGGGTCTTTAGTGGTTCCACACAAATTGTAGAATTGTTTGTTCCAGAGTGTGAAAAATGCTTATGGTATTTTTTTTATTATGTTATGTTAGTCACCATAAAGTACTTCATTAGTTTTTGATATAGTGTTCCATGATTCATTGTTTGTGTATAACACCCAGTGCTCATTGCAATCTGTGCCCTCTTTAATACCTGTCACTGGGCTTACCCATCCCGCTCCCCCTCCCCCCACAAAACCCTCAGTTTGTTTCCCAGAGTCCATATTCTCTCATGGTTCATCTTCCTCTCTGATATCCTCCCCTCTTTATTTTTACCTTCCTTCTCCCAATGTCCTTCTTGCTATTCTTTATGTTCCATATATAAGTGAAACCATATGATAATTGTCTCTCTCAGCTTGACTTATTTCTCTTAACTAATTCCCTCCAGTTCCATCCATGTCGATATAAATGGTGGGTATTTTATTTTATTTTTTCAGTGTTACAAGATTCATTGTTCATAAAATAAAAGTATTTGGGAAAAAAAATAAATGGTGGGTATTCATCCTTTTCTGATGGCTGAATAATATTCCACTGTATATATGGACGACATCTTTATCCATTCATCTGTTGAAGGGCATCTCAGCTCCTTCCACAGTTTGGCTATTGTGGACATTGCTGCTATCAACATTGGGGTGCAGGTGGCCCTACTTTTCACTACACCTGTATCTTTTAGTAAATACAGAGTAGTGCACTTGCTGGGTCATAGGGTAGCTCTATTTTTAATTTTCTGAGGACCCTCCATAGTGTTTTCCAAAGTGACTGTAGCAACTTGCATTCAAACCAACTGTGTAAGAAGGTTCCTCTTTCTCCACAACCTCTCCAACATCTGTTGTTTCCTGCCTTGTTAATTTTTGCCATTCTAACTGGTATAAGGTGGTATATCAATGTGGTTTTGATTTGAATTTCCCAGATGGCTAATGATGTTGAACATTTTTTCATGTATCTGTTAGTCATTTGTATGTCTTCTTTGGAGGAGTGTCTGTTCATGTCTTCTACCCATTTTTTGACTGGATTATCTGTTTAAGTGTTGAGTTTGAGAAGTTCTTTATAGATCTTGGATACCAGCCCTTTTTGTGTAGTGTCATTTGCAAATATCTTCTCCCATTCTGTGGGTTGTCTCTTTGTTCTGTTGACTGTTTCCTTTGCTGTGCAGAAGCTTTTTATCTTAAAAGTTCATTTTCACTGTTGTTTCCCTTGCCCTTGGAGATGTGTCTTGAAAGAAGTTCCTGTTGATGATGTCAAAAAGGTTACTGCCTATGTTCTCCTCCAGGATTTTGATGGATTCTTGTCTCACGTGGAGGTCTTTCATCCATTTAGAGTTTATCTTTGTGTATGGTGTGAGAGAACGGTCGAGTTTCATTCTTCTGTCCAATATTCCCAGCACCATTTATTGAGGAGACTGTCTTTTTTTCCACTGGATCTTTTTTCCTGCTTTGTTGAAGATTACTTGACCATAGAGTTGAGGGTCGATATCTGGGCTCTGTATTTTGTCCCATTGATCTATGTGTCTGTTTTTGGGCAAGTACCATGCTGTCTTGGTGGCCACAGCTTTGTAATATAGCTTGAAATCAGGCAACGTGATGCCTCAGCTTTGTTTTTCTTTTTCAACATTTCCGTGGCGATTCAAGTCTTTTCTGGTTTGAAAGGAATTTTAGGATTGTTTGTTCCAGCACATTGAAAAATGCCATTGGTATTTTGATTGGGATGGCGTTGAAAGTATAGATTGCTCTGGGCAGCATAGACTTTATGTTAAATTTATTTATTATATTTTTTATTAACATATAATGTATTATTTGTTTAAGGGGTACAGGTCTGTGATTCATCAGACTAACACAATTCACAGCACTGACCATAAAATGTATGCTCCCCAATGTCCATCACCCAGCCACCCCATCCCTCCCACCCCCATCTCCTCCAGCAACCCTCTGTTTGTTTCCTGAGATTGAGTCTCTTATGGTTTGTCTCCCTCTCTGGTTTTGTCTTGTTTCATTCTTCGCTCCCTTCCCCTATGAGCCTCTGTTTGGTTTCTCAAATTCTTTATTTCAGTGAGATCCTGTGATAATTGTCTTTCTCTGATTGACTTATTTCTCTTAGCATAATACCCTGTAGTTCCATCCACGTCTTTGCAAATGGCAATATTCCAGGTTTATTTGATGGCTGCATAGTATTCCATCGTATATATATACCACATCTTCTTTATCCATTCATCTATTGATTGATATCTAGGTTGTTTCCATAGTTTGGCTACTGTGGACATTGCTGCTATAAACATTCGGGTGCATGCAACATAGACATTTTAACAATGTTTATTATTCTGATCCATGAGCATGGAATGTTTTCTTTTTGTGTCTTCTTCAGTTTCCTTCATAAGTGTTCTCTAGTTTCTAGAGTATAGATCCTTCATCTCATTGGTTAGGTTTATTCCAAGGTATCTTATGGTTTTGGGTGCTATTCTAAATAGAATTAATTCCCTAATTCTCTTTCTATAGTTTCATTGTTAGTGTATAAGAAAGTAACTGATTTCTGTGCATTAATTTTGCATCCTGCCACATTACTGAATTGCTGTATGAGTTCTAGTAATTTGGGGGTGGAGACTTTTGGGTTTTCCATATAGAGTGGCATGTCATCTGTGAAGAGAAAGAGTTTGACATCTCCTTTGCCAATTTCAATACCTTTTGTTTCTTTTTGTTGTCCGATTGCCATTGCTAGCACTTCTAGTACTATGTTGAACAATAATGGTGAGAGTGACCATCCTCGTCGTGTTCCTGATCTTAATGGGAAGGCTCTCAGCTTTTCCCCATTGAGAATTATATTCACTGTGGGCTTCTGATAGATGGATTTTATGAAGTTGAGAAATGTTCCTGCGATCCCTTTACCCTGAAGAGTTTTAATCAGGAAGGGATCCTGTATTTTGTCAAATGCTTTTTCTGCATCAGTTGAGAGGACCATGTGGTTCTTCTCTCTTCTCTTATTTATGTGTTCTATACCATTGATTGATTTGCCAATGTTGAACCACCCTTGTATCCCAGGGATAAATCCCACCTGGTCGTGGTGGATAATCCTTTTAATGTACTGTTGGATCCTATTAGCTAGGATCTTGTGGAGAATTTTGGCATCCATAATCATCAAGGATATTGGTCTGAAATTCTCCTTTTTGATGGGGTCTTTGCCTGGTGTTGGGATCAAGGTAATGCTGGCCTCATAGAAAGAGTCTGGAGGTTTTCCTTCTGTTTCTATTTTTTGAAACGACTTCAGGAGAATAGGTATTATTTCTTCTTTGAATGTTTGGTAGAATTCCCCCAGGGAATCCATCAG
>JAPYYM010001444.1:0-13465 GCA_028534135.1 Potos flavus | reverse complement strand
TTAGCTGGACTAATATAATATACTTCCAAATTGTAATCTTGAGTCCTAGCTCTTTTATTGCTTCCCTCTCCCAAATGCATGTGCTCTCTCTCTCTATTTTTTCTTTCCACCCATGCCATCTTCTGAATAAAAGAGGGCCTGCCACACCTGGGGAAGACAGGGAATTTTCTCTTCTCACTGCAGAGAGGACCAACCCCAACCTTCACCTTGAAGCAAGCGCGGACCAACTCAGCAGGCTGGTGAGCGGGGAGGATTGGCTGACGGGTTTCCAGGAACAGCAGCTGGCTCCCAGCACCGCCTCTGAAGCTGATGCTCGAACCTGCTTTTTTGTCCCCAGAAGGATCGTCTCTCTTTATGAACACCTTCCAGCTCCTTTCATTGTCCCAGATTCATCTCCCGCCCATTTGCCTTCACAACATGTGCACTCCCTATGGACAGAATGATCAGGAAGATGACAGGTCTGCTGCCAGGTCCAAACAGGAAATGAAGCTAAAGATGGCGGCGAACCACAAGAAAGGGGTTGTCATCTCTTCGTCAGGACAAATACAAAATCACTACTCAGAGAACAAGACGGAATGCTGGAGAAGAGTAAGACGGAGAGAAGGTGACCGTGACGATGTGGACGGTCCCCACGAGGGTGTGCCTGCCTGGCCCGTACATCTCTGTGTGGAGGGCGCACGGGGCTGAGGAACAAGAGGGCAGTTGAGAAATGGCCGAAGAGATGCTCTGGCTGAGGTCAGAGGGAAGTAAATGGTTTGGACGTGGAGAGATGGACAGAGCGCCAAATGATTATTTTTCAACCATTCCTGTATTCATTAAGCTCCTAGGACAAAACAAGTCTTTTTGTTCGCGTCACTCAGTACAATCTCACGGCTACGCATGTGAATTCCGGAGCCAGATGACCTGAGTTCAAAACCTGGCTCTGCCCCTTATTCCTTGAGTGGCCTTCAGTAAACACTTCACCTTTGGGTCCCCTTCCCTCATATGTAAGACAATAACTATATTCGCCCTACGGGATACTAAGGTGGAACCCACCTTACAGGATTGCTGAAAGACTGAAGGCCACATGCTAAGCACTCTGGAAGTGTCTGGGGGTATCACTGTCATCACTCTTACCTGCTGACCGGCCTCCTGAACTGCTCCCTATCCTGCCGGCCGCACCATAATCTAATGGGGGCCCAGGCCGACCTCCTCTCCAGTCGGGGCAGTGTCTGGAGACACTTCTGATTGTCCCAACTAGGGGGCTCGTGCAGGTCAGGGACATTATTAAACATCCTACAACACACAGGACAGCTTCCACCCCCACAAGGAATTGTCAGCCTAAAATGTGGGTAGTGCTGAGTTCGAGGAACCCTGATCCTTTGCAGGAATCATCAAACGCGTTCTGGGAAGGGCCAGATAAAAAATATTTTTGGCTTTGCAGCCATATGGTCTCTTGCTGTGTCTGTATGCCACTCTGCCTTTGTAGCAGGAAAGCAGCCACGGAGCACAGACAACCAAATGAGTACAACCGTGTTCCAATAAAACTTTATTTACAAAAAACAGGTGGCAGGCCAGCTTTGGCTTGAGGATGACAGCCTGCAGAACCCTGCATGAATGCCTTCCATGCCTTCCTGAAATACCACCTTCATCATCGCCTCCCCTGCTCAAAATATATTCCACAGGCTTCTCATTTTCTGCTAGGTAAAATCCAGACTCCTTGTCTGCAATTCAAAGCATTTTGCAACCTCTCACTCTTTTCCTCTAGACCTCTCCTATCAGATCCACAGCCCATAAGGAACTTGCCATAGGATCCCGCACAGCCTCTAATTTGCAGGTCCTTTCCTTCTCACCCGCCCTCTCCCTCGAGAAGTGCCTAATGGCAGTGACAGCAGTTAGGAAGACGTTACCAATTGTCAAAGGTAATGGGACTGTCCTGGAGGAAGGCTGCAGCTTTGGGAATAGAGAGGAACAGCAAGGTTTGAGAGATATTTCTGGGAAGAACCAAGAGGATTGGGGGACTAACAGGGTGTGTGTGAAAGAGAGAGAGCAGAAGGTAATTGTGGGAGGCGGGTCATGGAGAATGACCCCCAGGGTTTCTCATCTGGGAGACTGAGTGATTGTTGATGCCTTTTATACAATTCTTCACTCGAGAATTGTGGGAGTTAGAGCAGGTTGTCAGGACAGGTGTGGGTTTCATGTTCAATTCTGGACAAGTTAATTTGAGATACTTGTAGGAATTCCATGAGCAAATATCCAGAAGGCAGTTGGAAATGGAGCCCGAAACCAAGGAAAGAGATTCACGCTAGATACAGATTTAGAAAACACAAGCATACAGATCATGTCTGATTCTCTGGGAGAGGGGGACATCACCCAAGGAAAACAGACAATCTAGTAACAGAAGGGAATTGAGGACCCTGCCAAAACCTCCAGGAAGGGGTAGGAATTGCAGAGGATGCCACTGAGGAAAAAACTTCCCTTTCAGAGGCTTAAATGGTTGACCTCTGTCCCAGATGCCTTTAATGGGAAAGCTGAAGGCCAAGGTCTCACTTGAGGTTATTTGCAAATTAAGAGACATTAAAAACAAAAACAAAAACAAAACCTCTTTCCCCTAGGCGTAGTAACAAAGCAATTTCCAAATTAATTCCTGACTCCTTCAAGAGAACTTGGCTTTGGGTATAAACCTACATTCCATCCAAACCTAAATGTCTCTGAGAGTCTTTGACTGATGTTAATTCTACCTGTGGGTATGAAGATTGGAGGCAGCATTTATTCCTTGAAGGAATCTAAGAAATAAAATTCCATTTGCCTCTTTGCACTCTTCAAAGAGAGTCTGGTTTAAAGATCTTGGAAAGTCTTCAGAGTTGCAGTTAATAATCATATGTATATTCATGTGCCTGGCACCAACACTGGATCATGGCTATGAGCAAAGGGGCAGGAGGAATAACTCACTGACGAAGGAAATCAAGATTCAGCATTATGATGTGGAGCCCAGATGCAAGTTACTATATATACAAATACGCACATTCTCTTGTCTGTTCAGATGAGGCTAAAATGATTGATTTCAGGAATAAGGAACATCGGCTGTGACAGTCACTCTTTTGTTAAAATTGCAAGGCTTCGAACAATGGGGTATATGCAATGTCTACAATCATCAAGGTTGCCGCTTTACCCACAGAGAGGTCTTAAACACTTTACAGGCTGAAATCCAGGAGTAGCAAGGGGTATTGCCCCAATTCTGACTTCATCCTCACCCTCTACGGAATTGGATTTGGGAAAGTAAAGTAGGTTTGCCACTATCGTACTCACGTAGGGTTATGAGTGTGATGGGGTACGAATACTGTGGTAAGACCGTTCATTTGGGTGTTTGGGATTTGTATTACCTTCTGATTGACTCCAGGTTTATGCATTCAATCTACTCTTATTTAGCAACTTTTTATCCACCTGTCAAAGGCATTAGATCTAATCACTGGCACTTTCTTTACAGAACAGTAACCTCTGCCAGGAGATATTTTTTCTCCTTTTCAATGGTGGCAAAAGAGCCAATTAAGCTTCTTCCTGCAGAGGTACAATGGTCTAACAGACAAAACATAAACCTAGCAACTCCATTAAACTTTTGCATTCGTGTCCCTGGAAAAGTGAAATAGGGAAAGATGACGTCAGCCCCTCCGGGTCTCCAAGGTTCGCCTGCTTTCTCTAAAGCAAGAATAGGTGCGGCCCCTTCCCTCCTGTTTATTTCTTCTCCCTTCCTACAGAGCACAGGGGGAGGAGGAAGAAGAGAAAAGGAGAGAAGGGGTTAGCCAGGACCATGATTTTCGCCAGTAATGGACGAATAATGGCTCATTGCAGGAAGACAGGGAAAATGAGCTAAATTAGAAAACATTTCACAATGCCAGGCCTCAGTATCAAGTTGAGCCAAACTCAATCTAGCACAGCAATTTCCCACCTCCCAACTGTGACTGCTTGTGCTCAGAGCTCCAATTATATCAGCCTGAATGCTTCTCCTAGGACGACCACTTCTCTTGTCCGCCTCCCCCTGCCCCCACCCAGAGCACCCTGGCTCCAAAAGGCAGTTCTGACTGTCAGTGGATCCGGGCTCCGTCCCCTCCTTCAGCTTCCTCGAGCTGCCTCTCTCTTCTCCAGCTTCCTTTATTAAAAATGCTAATGCTACCATTTTCTGCCTGGATTTCCAAAAAATGCAGTAAAAAGGAGCTGAGGCTGGAAGGAAAGACGAGAGCAGAAATGATCAGAACCAGAGGAGTGGCTTTTTATCTGGCTGTCCGTCAGCTGCCGCTCCCAGCCCAGAAAGCAGCGAACTCACAGCAGGGGGAGGGAGGAGGGGCTGCAATTTTTTTTTTCCTTTTAAAATTAAAATCCCCTAAAAAGAGAAAATGCTGTCCTTGTAACTTGGGCAGGGACTCGCGGCTTTTGTTCTCTTTGTCAGAGTGGCAAATTTCGTCTTCTATTTTGGAAGAAGAGAGAGGAAGAGCAATGACCCGGAAACCTAGGCTACGCCAGGTACCAGAGAAAGACGAGCAGGAAAATGGGCGGGCGAGAATAACCAGAGGGGAAAAAAGGCAAATCAAAAGTGACTGTGAGGAGGAGGGGGGACGGAAAGCAGTAAGAGGGAAAATGGGGGAAAAAATGGGAAGAAGAGCCTGGAATGGATATAAATGAACAGGAAGGGAAAACAGAGAAAGGGCAAAGAACACCGTGCAAGACAAATGAAGAATTATAGTTATTAAAGAACCGTGAAAATTCCTAATAGAGAGAACTATCTAGGTAATCCCCGGGGGGTCAGTGTCACCAGGTATTTCCAGAGTGCTGCATCCAGACCAACTTTACCTAAAGCACGCAACGCAGAGCCCCCACTGGCCCTCCCCACACCCGCCAGTAAATAAATATCAACATCCCATTTTCAGCCTAGCTTCTTTCTCCTTCTGATGGCATTTCCTAGTTATATCCCCTAAATAACTTCCCTGCCCTTTCCCCTGACATTTATACCACTTAGATATTAACAGATGACACCACATCCCATTTACGTTGGCTTTATCCAAATTACAGGTTGCGTGATTGTTCTTTTCATCTCTCCCTGTAAACTAAACCCTTCGCCTCGGTAATTAGTCGTGGTGCTCTTCCCCCAAAGCACCTCACCTCTCTGTGCTTCAGGTAATAAACCGCCTTCCTCAATTCAATCACAAGCACTGGTGAGCAATAATGGCGGCTGGCTGCCCAAGGCTGGGAAGAGAGAGAAGTAGAGAGTGGAGAGGAAATAATAGAGAACGAAGTCAGAGTCAGGAGACCAGATCCCTAGACTAACTCCTATTACCTATCGGTGGTGTGCCTTGGGCAAGTTGTAAGTTGGGCTGAATTACTGCCAAGGCCATATTAACTTGGCCAGTCTAAGGCCTGGTCTTCATTAATTCTGCAGTGGAATGCCTTTGTGGAGGCAAGGGGACTTCAGCATCTGACAGTCTTGGGTTCAAATCTTGACTCTACCACTTACAAGCTATTTGACCCCGTAGTGATTTACTTGACTCCTCTGATCCTTAGTATCCTCAGAGATAAACCTGAGAAAATAATGCCCCTAACTGGGGACATTGTATGAAGCCCAGACTTGCTGGGCTCCTCATACCCAAAGTGACATAGTAATTGTCACAGCTCCTCCAGGTCCAAAGAAATACCTACTAGTTTCCTTTATGGAGTAGTTAGGCCCAAACAACTTAAGTGTTATTATTTACATCCTAACAATTCAGTGATCGTTTGAAAAAATAATACCCCTATATTGAAAGCAGAAAGTAGGGTATCTCTGTTTCCTCTTACAATTTAAAATATCTCATGGAACCCCTGTAAGATTGCTGTGGTGCCCCACAGCCCCCAGTGTGCCATTGGGAACCAATAAAGTAAAGGTGAGTGAGCCCTTGGCAAGCAGAGAGAAATGACAGCTGTTTCTTGTACCAGTGAGATCACTCCCCCAGCATTTAAGCTGGACCTAAAGGAGTGGACTGAAGTCGATCCCAAGAAGACTCATTTGCTTCTCCAGATCACTAAGTACAGATTCGGGGGAGCTGGAAGATAACCAGAGAAGTGACCTCCCGCGTTGAACCCTGTCTTTAGGAAAAACGCATGCCTTGAATATTGTGAACAAGAGTCAAAATACAAGCTTAGAGAATGAGAATTCTGCATCCAAATTCATTAAGGATCCTCAGATGGGCCCCTGTGGCTCCTACCAAGAAAAGGCAGACTTGATGAGGATCAGAAAGGATCCTTCTCAACTGTCTAGAACGAAATAACAAAAGAAGCTTTTGTCTCCCTTCCTGTCTTTCCAATAAGATTTAGTATCTCTTTTACGATCATCTTCGTTGCAATCTCTATCATCCGGTATTACTTCGGCGGCAGGTACAGGGAAAGCGAGAGACTAAGAAGAACAAGAAAAAATTGTTGCTTTTCCTTCCTGAAAAATGACCAGAGTGGAACTCTCAACCAGCTGGCATTATCTGTTCATTAACAGAGTCACTGAGTTAATGTTTCCTGAACACCTACCATATGACTGAGATATCTAGGCATCGCAAACACAAAAAGATAAAAACTCCTCAAGGAGTTTCCCACCGCTGTCCAGTTGAGTGGGAAAACAGACAAGAAGGCCAGCAGAGCACGGAACCGAGCTCTCATCGCCTTTGTGCAGATGCTAGGGAACCCCAGGGAAGAGTCTTCTAAACCCACTGTGGCAGAAACTGGGAGCAGAGCAAAAGCAAGAATGTTCTGGGACACGTTTCTGGACCAGTTGTTAGAGGTAAATAGGAGCAGGGTATTTATCCTTGAACGCTACCCACCCCCACGGCCAAAAGAATCGAGGAGCTCTCCCAGAAACAGTTTCCTTCCAGAAAACCACCTGCGCTAAAGTCTGGCTGCATCCATCTCATGAGTATCACTGGGTGGCCTAACCTCGGTCAGCTTGTCGTCTTGCTGTGGTGACTCGAATTAACACCCCGGTCATCAGTGGAGCCACTCAGGACCACCCTGTTCTCAGTCTTTGGGATGCTGCCTTCTCATTCTTCCACTCATCTCGACTTACTCATCATTCATTCATTCATTCATTCATTCACTAGACTATTTATAGTCAGCCTCCAACTCTCCCGTATCCTATACGATACTCTCTCATATCCTGCACTTTGTACTTTGATTTACGCCAAGGGTGAATTTTCAAAATTCTGAGGGAGATCTCTCACCTCCTCACTCGTGGTTGACCCCCAACAGAGCCTCACCTGGATGGTAACATGGTGGGGGGGGGGGTCTGAAAAGGAAGTAAAAAGCATGGGCTCCATTTGCTCTATCGTGGATGTTCACAGAAATTAACACCCCCAGTGAGACCCAGAAGCCTGGAAGGAATCCACAGGTACATTCCTCTCCCCTCCTGGCTATCCTCCATCCTCATGGGCTGTTCCAAGGTACGAATTTCCACAAGGCCCATCTAAACTACATCCTGTGTGTCCCCAAACTGGCATCTTGTAAAGCTGTGGCCAGTTTACCAATGTGGCACCTGTCGCTGCTTTTCCGCTTTCCTGTCTCAATGATCTCTCCCCTCCCCCCCAACTCTGCTCCCCTGGGACTGATCCTTCCTATAAACCCTTAATACCGAAGCTTTGTTTCTAGAGGACTCAGGCTAGGAGAGGCTATGTTCGTCAATGTCTTCAACTGTAGAATGCGGGTAGATAGTAATAGTATCTCCTTCATAATGTCGGTGTGAAGATTAAATGAGGAGATGTTAAGTGCTTTGAACAGAGCCTAGCACATAATAAACCTGACATGACTGTTGGCTATTATTATTCATCTTCTTTTTTTTCTAGGCACCTAACACAATCTCTGAGACATGGAAGGTCATCGATAAATGTTTTTCAAATGAATGACTCATGAGTGTACACTGCTTTAGTGACACTTGGAAGACAAATGACTTAACTCAGAAAAGAATACCATGCCAAATATTAAATATAAATAAGCTGATTTCTCTTTTGTGGATAAAGAGACCTAAGCACCAAGGAACACGTGGAGAAAATCATGCAGAGGTTTACACAGGACGTGCCCGGACAACCTTACAGGCAACCATTCACTTATTCATTCAACAAACACGTATTTGGGTGCTTGATCTGAATGTGGCAGGAAATGCCATAGGGTTACAATGATGAATAAGACATGGGCCTGAACTTGAGGAACTTGCAAGCTGGAAGAGCAGGGGCGGAAACAGATTAGCGAACAGATGATTAGAATGATCAGATCATTGTTTTATGGTGTGAAAGCAACCTCAGAGACATGCACGGCGAGTCATAGGGTCACAGAAGGGCCCTTTGTAAAAGCTATGCAGCACCAGTTAGCGATCTCAGAGGGGGCTACTATCTGGATGCAGACGTAAACACTAAGTAGGGAACAGTCAGAAAAGTTTGGGAGTGGAAGCTAGGGAAGGGAATAGGAAAAGCCACTCCGGGCACAGCACACCCCGTAGGCAAACACCCAGACACGTGGTAAGCACGGCACATGCACAGGCTGGACGACACAGTCAATGTCATTGGAACATAACAATCCAGGCAGAGAGAGACTGGGGTGATAGGACTGACGGGGTTGGCAGGAACCAGGTCAAAAAGAGCTTGTGGGCCACCTTAGGAAACCCCAAATTCATTCCGTAGGGCCACAGGTTTCACTGGTGAGTTTTGGGGCAGGGTACAAAATGAATAGCTCCTCCGAGTAGATCTTTTGGTGGCTGGAGAGGATGGATCTGAGGACAAGTCATGAAGCCGGGAGCCAGGTGAGAAGCTGATCGTGGTGACACCGGTGAGGGATCAAGGGCTTGTCTGAGGCCAGCAGTTTGATAAACAACGTGGTGATGAGGAGGCACTCACCGCTGGAGCCCACTGGGGCACCCCTCACCCTCAGCACGTACCCCAGGATCTGCGCTCAAACATTCCCCTCCACCCTTTAAGAACCCATGATGGAGCTCCACCAACACATCTTCCAGAGATAAGACAGAGTCTGGGCAGAGTCCTTGGACATCAGTGCTGAAACAAGACCCAGGTTCATGCCGAAACCAAAAACCTAGGTCTAAGTAAATGTTTCCGTTAAACATTTCTTCATTCACAGTAGTCACTGAACTTCGAAAGGATCAAGAAACTGAAAGTCGGAAATAAACAGGCAAATAAGAAGTAAAGCCAAGATAAAAATCCAGGTTTGTCTGATCAAAGTGGAGGGTCACTCAGTCTCTCCTTCCCTTGCTCACTGTCTTGTGCGCGTGCACGCGCACACACACACGTACACGCGTGCGCATGCACACACACACACGGAATTTTAACTTCACCGCAGGTTCCTCATAGTCATTATCAAGAACATTTTCAATATCTGGAGGGTCACAGCCACTGTCTCCCTTTCCAACTCCCATCCCACAGTGCCTTAGATTACTAACTGGAACCTTAACTATGTCCTACATTCTTTATCCCTGGCCCTAGCAAGTTTAATTGCTAAATTGGTTGAAACTGAAAGAATGGGGAAAGGTTTTGCGATAGCATCACCAGCCCTCTCCCTGGGCTTCAGTTCAAAGGAATCGCGGTTCAGGGCCAGAGGAGAGAGGAGCAGACTTAATGCACTTGTATGCTCTGCTCTCTCCCTCTGCAATCCACTGGTGCACAAGGGCACAGCAGGGGTTGCTGGGAAACAGAGTCTTTGATGATGTGTTCTCCCTGCTGTGAAGACTAATGACTTCAAAGAGGGCATCCTGCCACGCTAGGGGCTCGCGTGGAAAATCTGACTGCAGCGTAATTAGGAAGAGGCGTGAGTGTAGGCTTCTGTGTCCAACAGCACCCTCGTCTGCCTGCTAAAAAACACAATTTGGGGAAGGGAGAGACAAAGCTTTTGAAGAGCCGGGTGTGTCTTCTGGATGACTGCTTTGAAGCTGATAAAGAGGGGGGGAAAAGTTAAAATCAAACCAAACCAACCAACCAACCAACCAACCAACCTCAGCCTGGGCAGGAACAACTGGTCAGTGGTCAAAATGGAGGGAGAGATTTTAAATAATAGAAGCAAGACCTCCCTCCTGAAAACCATCCCCCCTGGCAGGTATCATGATGCCTGATGCTGATTCCCATGTGTTAGATAATCTCACTTTTCAGGATTCTCATTGACCTCTCAGCACCTTATGAGGTGGGTACTATTATTATCATCCTCGTTTCACAGGAAGGGAAGTTACAGCACAGACAGCTTACATAATTTGCCCAAGGGAAGAGGGTAAGGACTCAGGGGTTCTGTTGTACAGTCCTAAGAAATATGTTCTATGGACTCAGTTCTTCATGTATTTAAGGTCCTAATGGACTGGCCTCATAGGACTGTTGTGAAGATTGAAGAGGGTGTTTGGTAAAGAGGAAGTCCTTAGTGGAAGTGATGTGCTGTGAGTGGTCTCAGGACCTTCCTTCCTTGCTGCCCCCAACATAAATATCTTCCCTGTTATTCCATTTCTCATAATGCTTGAAATCTCACCAGTAGCTATTCCATTTTTATTAAGCAGCTGCCATATGCAAGAAACTGTGTACTTGAGAATGAGACTCAAAATTAAGCCTTTGTTCCAAAGGTCTTGTGGTGTACAAGGAGTCAAGGCCAACCTATGGATAGAAATAACACGGCACACTGTGGCAACTGCCACAAGGTCTGAGGCAGCCCAAAGGAGGAGGAAATGGCTTCCAGTTGGGGAATGAGGGAAGACTTTGTGGAGGAGCAGGGATTTGGGCGGGGCCTTGGAGAATGGATAGAATTAACTGGAAGGGTAATGGAGGGAGTAACTGGAGAGGAAGGAGTGTCCTGAGTAAAAGTGGGGATGGTGTCAAGTAAAAAGTAAGGACGGTCAGGAGGCAAGCAGATCAGCCAGGCTGGAAACAAATGTGGGGGTCTTGAGGGCTAGAAGGGCCTTATCCTGAGAGGCCACATGATGGCCACACTTGTCCTCATCCATCACACTGAGAGCCAGGACACAGGCTCAGACTGTTCGGGTCATTCCATCTCCTGCCATTCGTTCCTACCATGTGCTCTTAAGCACATTATCGGACCCTTTGTGCCATAGTTTCCATATCTGCATGATGTGAGGAAGGAATGATATCAACACTCACAGAGCATTTACAAATAATGCCTTCACATAGAAAGCACTCAGTGAATATTACTCATTATTACTTAAACAAGGCAATAGATATAGTGCGTTAGGATGTGATGATGTTATGAAATACGAGGCATTGTTCATGCCCTGGTGAGATTTCCATTCTAATAGTAGGTTATTCTTTCTTTCTTTCTTTTTAAGATTTTACTTATTTATTTGACATACAGAGAGAAAGAGAGCACAAGCAGGGGGAACTGCAGGCAGAGGGAGAGGGAGAAGTAGACTTCCTGCTGAGTGGGGAGCCCGATGTGGGGCTCGATCCCAGGAGTCTGGAATCATGACCTGAGCTGAAGGTAGGCGTTTAACAACTGTGCCACCCAGGCGCCCCGTGGTAGGTTATTCTAAACCCAACTAGCCAAGCTGCTATTAAGATCACATCATTTGGTGGCTGTTCAAAGAACACACATGAGTCCACGTCCGATGCAAAACTCAATGCCATCACTAACTAAGAGCTCATATATTTTCTAACATTATTGAGTACAACACATCTTATTTATGTTTTCCTCATAAACCTTATATCAACTCTATGAAGTAGATACTATCATTCTTATTTTTACTGATGATGAAGTTGAGGCTCAAAAACATTATGAAGTCAGCCCAAAATACAGTGCTTTTAAATAGACGAAAAAAGTTTTGAGTCCAAATCTCAGGCCAACAATACGCTCTTCCCACTGTGCTCTGCTGCCCCCATACAGATAAAAATGTGAGCAGGTAAATATTAATCCTCGGAAGTAAGGAATCCACAGCCTCCCAATTCAGATGAAATGGTTTGACCAAGGCTACTATTAAGTGAAGTCCAGCTAACGATACCCAAGCTTATCCCTGGAAAGAAAAACCTCTGAACGTATTCCAGATGACCTTTATCTTAGGTCAAGTAGCTTGGAAAAGGTGGATGACTCCATCCCTCAAACATGAAGACGCCACTCCTGGCCCATTGGGGAGAAGTTCTGAAATCTTTGCTAACTACAAGGACCTAACTAGGGGTTTTATCCTCCCATGATTGTGCTGGTAGATGGGTAAATGCAATCCAGGAGCAGGGTCCATGGTGTAGGCTGTGCCAGGCCCCCTGCTACACTAATGCGCCATCTTGACTTGAACACACGGCCATGGTTCCACACTGGCCACGGCACAGAGCTAGTCAGTAGCAGACGCCTGCCCCTGACAGACAGTTACGAGCCGGGGGTCCCTAGGATGTGTCTGAGTGCTTTTTTCCAACCTGGATTGGGCAGAAGCCAATGGCATTTACTGTGTTTAGGTCTCCAGCGAGGTCCCTCTAGTGGCTTGTCGCTTTCCCTAGGACCCTACATCATTCTGAAAGAGACGCCTAACTACAGACTACATACTCGTCATTGTTTTAATCCAGGCTTCAACTCACGGATCCCCTGCCCCCAGAGCCTCAAGGCTCAACTGTGGCTTCTCTTTGGCTTCCATTTCATTTAGAGACTCTCTAGCCCTTGAGGGATTGGACACAAGAAAGCTCTCTTTAGGAACCCCAAGAGTCCCTTTTCTTGCCTCTGAGACTCTCCATATTGCTGAAATAGTCAAGAGATTCACCTGTCAAATGGGGCCATTAGTAGTTTCTATTTCGTAGCAGTGAAATGAGACTTACATGTGTTGGTACGTGAAAAATACTGAGGAGAGTAGCTGGTGCATCACAAGGGCTAAGTGTCAGTTATTATTATTACTAATATTAATATCAATACTGTAGTATTCTGCAGTACTTGAAGGGCACAGTGTGGGGAGCACTATAATATCAGGCTTCCAAAGTACTGTGGCTCACTACACTGATGTTAATTCTACTCCAGGTAGGCTTTCAGCGTAGACTGTGTTCCCATTTTTGACTATCCCACAATGGTGAGCTCTCACCCCATTTAAAGTCACCCTTCTGTGGGGAGAAGATATTCACAAATGACACTACAGACAAAGGGCTGATATCCAAGCTCTATAAAGAACTCCTCAAACTCAACACCCAAAAAACAGATAACCATGTCAAAAAATGGGCAGAAGACATGAACAGAAACTTCTTCAAAGAAGATATACAGATGGCTAGCAGACACATGAAAAAATGTTCATCATCATTAGCCATCAGGGAAATTCAAATCAAAACCACATTGAGATACCACCTTACACGAGTTAGAATGACAAAGATTAACAAGACAAGAAACAACAAATATAGGAGAGGTTGTGGAGAAAGGGGAACCCTCTTACACTGTTGGTGGGAATGCAAGCTGGTACAGCCACTTTGGAAAACAGTGTGGAGATTCCTCAATTAGTTAAAAATAGAGCTACCATACGACCCTGCAA
>JAPYYM010001443.1:0-13466 GCA_028534135.1 Potos flavus | reverse complement strand
TCATCTTTTGCTGTTCAAAAGCAGCTGGACCAAGAGCATCTTTTGTTTTTTTCCCTATACGGCTCTGCCTTGAGTCATTTCCCATCCCTGTGACAGCTTCTTCTTCGACCTTCTTTACTCCTGTCTTTACTTAACGTTACTGTTCTTAAGGCCTCAATTCCTTAACCCTCTTGTCTTCTTACTCAATACCGGGAGTTCCTAACCACTCTTTTGGAAACCTGGAGGAGGTCCATGGCTGTGCTTTAAAGGGGGTCAGTGAACACTTGGAAATTCCTCAGCAAAATTGCATGTACGTGTTGATATGCGTTTGTATGCGTAGGAGCTTGTAATTTTTATCAGCTTCTAAAAGTGGTACCCCCTTGTCCTGGCTTATTTCATTCACTCTTGAAGCCTCATCCACACTTGCAGATACCCTGGTTTCTCACAGCAAGGCCATAACATGTTCCCTGCCCTTCCTTTAAAGATGCTTTAGTGGATCCCCACTGCTTTCCAAATAAAATGCAGGCTTTTTTGATTAGCAGACAAGATCTGTTTTCATCACTTCCACCTCACACCGTACGTTCCATCAGTTGTAACTCTTTAGTCTCAGATCTCCTCATGCTTCCATGTTTGGGCACATGTCACCAACACCTCCCCACCTCTCACCCATGTGCACATGGATGGCTCGTGTTTATCCTTGGGTCGAGTTCTCCCAGAAGCCGGCCCTAAGACAAGGACTTGAGTGTGTTTTATTTGGGAGTTGATACCAGGAACCAGCAATAGGGGAAAGAAAGGTGAGACAGAGCATGGGAAGAATCTAGTCAAAGATATGTTATCAGGCCAGTTACTGCTGTGGACAGTTAGAGAGACTCCAGCCCACGGGGGAACTCTGACAGTGTAGAAAAACTTCATGTGGGGCCTGGAGGGAGGGGGGGGCTCAGTCAGTTAAGCATCTGACTCTTGATTTCAGCTCAGGTCATGATCTCAGGGTCATGAGATGGAGCCCCGTGTCTCCACACTCAGCGGGCAGTCTGCTTGAGATTCTCTCTCCCTCTCCCTCTGCCCCTCACCCTATGGCCCTCTCTCTCTCTCTCTCAAATAAATAAATCTTTTTCTTTTAATTGTATTTATTTATTTGACAGAGAGAGAGATCACAAGTAGGCAGAGGCAGGCAGAGAGAGAGGGGAAAACAGACTCCCCGCTGAGCAGGGAGCCCGACGTGGGGCTTTATCCCAGAACCCTGAGATCGTGACCTGAGCCAAAGGCAGAGGCTTTAACCCACTGAGCCACCCAGGCACCCCTCAAATAAATAAATCTTTAAAAAAAAAAAAAAAACACCCTTCAGTTATCTCATCTATAAAGCCAGGCAGCTGGGGTGTTTATTCACCAACTCCTGGAAATCTCTGGTTGAAGGCTATTCTTGGGAGTGGCTTCTGGTGGCAACTGGGTGTTTCAAGGGAAAAGCTCTCAGGTGGTGAGTCTTAGGTGTTCCAGGGAAATTGCCTGTAGCATGGAAGTGAGTGCTGAGGGAAGGGACGCAAGGTAATGCTAGTTTCACTATACAATCCCAAATGTACGGATTCATGGTAAACATACCCAACCAAAGGAAACCCACCCAAAGGAAGATCTCCAAAGGTTTTTCTCCTCCATTTGAGTTAAGTAACTATCCATTGTTCTCTCTTAGTAGCTGTGATAACTTCGATCAACATATTAGCTATATCACTGAGAAAATATTTATTAAGTAGATGCCATGGGCCAGTCATTGCGCTGGGCAACAAGGGTGTAGCAGTGAAAACAGCAGGTATCCACCCATCAAGTGCAGGTATATGAGCATCACACAACCATAGAAACTTAATCATTTGTCTGCCTCCAAGTCTAAACAATATCTTTTATGTCTTATTCTCAGGCCTTACTCATATTCTGTCATAGAGCGGGCATTTAAGAAATGTTGACCAATGATTAGCGAATAAATGAGTATATCCCTTAGGCTTATTTGGAGCCCTTTACTTGAAATTTGTGAGCATGAGGAACAATTCCAAGTTGAATTGGTCGTTTAAACTCTACTGATAAGCACAGATCTGGGAAATCACTGCCTGCTTTGGACTGGGGGCATTTAAGCGAAGTAGTAATCTCTGATTAGATATCACCGAGAAAGGACACTGTACAATTCCATGCCTTTTTTTTTTTTTCCCCCAGTAAACTCAAAGCAAGCCAGCTTTGCAGCCGGAACCACTGCAATTGATCAGCAGTAATTAAAACTAGGCCTAAAAGCCAGACTTTTCATCTTTGAAGTAATTCCCAACGTGAACCTTTAAAGATATCTGCCCTAGTAAGCCCAAACCTGAGCAGGATGAATGGTCTCCTGACCTTTCAGTGAAGCCAAGTGCAGTATAATGGATGGAGCCTTTTTTGGATCACTTTGTCTTGGCAGACCTGCATCTTTCTTGAGAAGAAATGCAGCTTAATACGAAGCCTATTTCAGATTTGAGAATGGAAGTTTCTACATATTTGTCTGGAAGCATCACACATTCAAAGCCATTAAAGAGTAAGGGTATTGAAAGTATTCTAGAGATCTAGCTGCAGTATTTATTTCCACTTACTACTGATTTCTCTGGAAATGCCTTGATATGCAAATAAACGAGGTTCCCTAACCAGTATTGTGATCCTGTGAGCCACCTTTTGGTCACTACTGACAACTACACCAAAATTAAGTCTTTGTATTTTTTTTTTTAATTTCAACGTGGCCTCCCTCCTGCTGGAATGTGCTATAGAGCAGTGGTTATTAAACTTTGGTGGGTCTCAGAATCACCTGGAGAACACACACAACTAAGTTTCCCTAAGAGGACAGGGGACCTGGAGCTTTGTATTTTTACTAAGCTTTCATATCCATTGAATTTGAGAATCACTGCTGTACATTAGAGACACAAGTTTTTCTCAAATATTTTGAGCAATTATTTTATGCAAAGCACCTCTGGAAAAGAGCCTTTAAATTTACATCACTCCAAAAAACTTAATCAAAAACACAATAATAAAAGAAAATCAAAAGATTATATTGTAAAATCAAATGGAAGCAAATTATTAGTCTACTTAAGAATACTTCATTTTGTTTTGATGGAAAAGAAGCTATATTTGATTTGTGTGCTAAATGCAAGTTATTCACAGAATAGTGGTTTATTAAATACTGATCTAGAATATCATAACCTTTCTTTATTTAGTTTTCCTTCAGTTTCCTACTTAAGTTCTAACCTTTTTTTTTTTTTTGAGATTTTATTTATTTATTTGACAGAGAGAGAGAGAGAGATCACAAGTAGGCAGAGAGGCAGGCAGAGAGAGAGGAGGAAGCAGGCTCCCTGCTGAGCAAAGAGCCCGAAGCAGGGCTCGATCCCAGGACCCTGAGATCATGACCTGAGCCGAAGGCAGAGGCTTTAACCCACTGAGCCACCCAGGTGCCCCTTAAGTTCTAACCTTAAAGCAAGACTACCCACACTCCGTATTCCAATTTTTTTTTCCAGTTCATATTTACTTTTCAGGTGATTTCAATAATTTTTATTTAAAAGGTATTTATTTATTTCCATAGCATTGTGACTCATTTAAAATTACATGATCTAAATAATTAAAAATAAATTAGTCCAATCATATTATAGGAGACTGAAGCTCAAAAGATGATTTCCACCTACAGTAAATTTTAAAAACATTACATAGAAACCTCAGAATTATTATTATTATTATTATTATTTTTTTTTTTTTTTTTAGAAACCTCAGAATTAAAGAACTTGGCTCAAATATGGACAATTTCAGGTTGGCACATAGTGAAAAAAAATTCTGCAAAAATAGTAAATGTTGCCACTCAGCCCACTAGTATGTTTAAAATGAAAACAACTGCCCCATGCTGGTGAGGATACAGAGCTAACGGAACATTCATGCATTGCCGTTTGGACTGTGAAATGGTATAATTATCTTTAAAAAAAAAGTCTTTTATAAAGTTAAACACTTATGGGGTGCCTGGGTGGCTTAGTCGATCAAACATCTTGATTTTGGTTCAGGTCATGGTCTCAGGGTCCTGGGATGGAGCCCTGCATCTGGCTCTGTGCTCAGTTGGGATTCTTTTTATATAGTGGTATTAATTTCAATTTTTTAAAAGTAGGCTCCATACCCAACACAGGTCTTGAACTCATGACCCTGAGATCAAGGGTCTCACACTCTACCAACTGAGCCAGCCAGGCACCCCCTAATTTCAATCTTAAGCAGTGATGGCTTTCTTATCATGAGTTTCATATGCATATTTCTATTTTCTGTAATTCTTCCTCCATTTCTTGAATTCTCTGCCTGTAGGTTTTCATCTCCTCTGCAGCTGATGGCTTTTTCTCCTTCTTTTCCTATTTATTCTCTTTGTAAATCAGCTTCTTCTTCTTCTTCTTTTTTTTTTTTTTTTTAAAGATTTGCTTTATTTGACAGAGAGAGAGAGTACAAATAGGCAGAGCAGCAGGCAGAGGGAGAGGGAGAAGCAGGTTCTCCGCCGAGCAGGGAGCCCAATGCGGGGCTCGATCCCAGGACCATGGGATCATGACTTGAGCTGAAGGCAGACGCTCAACCAATGGACTGAGACACCTGGGTGCCCCAGTAAATCAGCTTCTTTACAGAGCCCCACTTTATGTATTTTTCAGGATCGTGACACTATGCTGCAAGGTTTTGCATTCATTTTCCAGTAGAACTTTGCTCAACTCAGTGAACAAATCCCATGTTCTTTATTTGTTCTTCCAGCCCATGCCTGGTTGACATCTCATCACTCAGTTTGGATAGGAAATGGCCTCAATCTTTTCCAGCTATTGTTAACAAAGATTGTATCCAGGAGATATATATCATCTGTCATCTCTGATTTATTTTATCTTCTCACTCTGGTGATTTACCCATTATTTCAGCTGCCCAGTGCAATTATTCAAAACTTCAGATTTTCTTTTTTTTGTAAACAAGAATTTTCTTGAGGTCTTTCTGAATTTTGTAGCAAACTAATTTGATCGGTTCGCTCAGCTAAGTTTCATTCGGACTTTCTGCTTTCTGGAGTAACTACGCCATGTTCTCCTTAGGTCTTGATTTTTTCTTTCTCTTGAACCTTCCAGAAGTCAGACTTGCTCTTCTTTTTGCTGAATTTTGCTTCATTAAGGCTTTTTTTTCCCCTTGAGGTTTTATAAAATCCCTTGAAAGTATTTGTTGTATATTTCCAATGTCTTGTTCTGTTTGATTTTGTTTCCTTTCTGTGCTTGCTTTTATGTTTTATACCTACTAAGTTTCCCAAAACAAGTACACTTTCTAGCAACACTTCACTTATTATTTGAGACATTTTTAAAAGACTCTGGTCAGAACCTTTATGTGCTTCCTTCCTCAGAGAAATGTTTATTTCATATCCTGATTTTTACCTCCGCCCCAAAAGAATATTTGCTGCTTTAATTTTCTGTTCATATTTGACAATTTTTTTAATCTTAAGGGTTTTTTTCTCTTTTTTAATTTATTTATTTGAGAGAGCAAGAGAGAGCATGAGAGGAGAGAAGGTCAGAGGGAGAAGCAGACTCCCCGCGGAGCCGGGAACCCGATATGGGACTCGATCCCAGGACTCAATCCTGGTACTCCGGGATCATGACCCGAGCTGAAGGCAGTTGCTTAACCAACCGAGCCACCCAGGTGCCCCAAATCTTAAGGTGTTTTTAAAGTCCCGTAAATCTGTGGTGCTATCATTGGTTATCCTCAGCTCTTCATGGAACGGCATGCTCTCCTGAAGAAAATGGTCAACGAACAATTTCTCAGTAAGTACTATTAATTCTTGACTCCTGTAGCCCTTCATCAAAATCAGACCTGGCTCACGGTCTCCAGGGGATGTAGAACTTGTAGCGTCTCAGAATCTATTGTTTCAGGCCAACGTTGGCTGAAAAAAATCATTGTCCATCCTTGAAATATTCCATGGTTCTTCTGGATTTGCTTCTGTATTTTTTGTCTCTTAGTTCACATAGACTCACAAAGCCTCTTTTAATAGTTCTGAATCACCTCTCGAGGACTTCTCAGCTCAATTTCTGTAGTTGGCAATCTACAGCCCATGGGTCAAATCTGGCCCACCACCCGTTTTTATAAATTAAGTTCTATTGGAATACAGTTATGCACATTTGTTTATTTATCATCTATGACTGCTTTTATGCTATAAGGACAGAGTTGAGTAGTCATAACAGAGACCACGTAGCCTGCAAAGCCAAAAATATTTCCAATCTGGCTCTATACAGAGACATTCTGCAGACTCCTACTCTAGGGTTTTATCGATAGCAAGTGCAACTCTTCGCTCCAGTGAAGAGGGTTGGTGCCTGGCCATGCTAGGTCATTCTCTGATTTCCTGTATGGCTCCTTGGGCTTGGACTCCTGGACCTCATCTTAGGTTTTTAACAGGTTCATGTCTTTCCTTCCTAGTTTCAACTGTGGGCTTTTTCAATAGGGTGTCTATTGAGGAATGGTCCATTCTGCCCTCATTCTCACCTAAATCCTAATTTTCTCCCCCTAAAGTATCAAAGCTTCATTTCCTCTGTGAGAACAGTCTTTACCTATTGATAACATTAGCATGAAATCTCATCATCTCTCTTCCTTTCCCTCCTTCTCTCTCTTGTACTGCATCTTTAGTTGGATTAAATCATTTGGAAATTACCTACCACCAAAGCTCCCTTAGCTCGTAACACACATGCCATTTCCTGTTTTTAAGTTTTTAAACTATAATCAGGTTGGTGAAACCCTGTAGGACTTTATCCTCACATGTTACATGCTGAATTTCTCAGTGGAACATTGCTTCAGCCCAGAAATGCCCAATCCCATTCTGCCTTAGTAATTACCCTGGCAGTTAGAACAGCAACACTGAGGAACAGCTAATTTAGAAATCCTGGAATCAAGGCTGGGAGGAAGGATGGAGATGGGGAAGACCTGGGGAGAGTTTGGGAGAACTAGGCAAAGCTAGTGGGGCAGGGATCCAGGGGCAGAAGTGGATACTTTCTGGCCCTACCAAAGGGATTTTTACAAAGTCTTCAGGCCTGACAAGTCTGTCCCCTCCATCTACATGGGAGCGGAAGCCCCCTGGGTTTCCCAAAGCAGTTTCCTTATTGAAAGGATAATGAGATCAATCCTAAGGGATTGCAGCCAGTGGTGTCCAGCTTTGAGTCTCTTCCTTTTGAATGCAATCCTCTGGCCCTGCTTTTAGGACTAGAATCAGGGGTCATTCTTCCATCGTATGTTGTGAGATAATTGGAAACGCGATAAAACTTTATAAAACTATAGGTTTATAAATGGTTACTAAGACTGCAATAATTTATTCTACTGAGTAAACTTTAAAACTAGCATGTAATGATTATTACATATTTCTGGAAGTACCCTTTATCAAATTTGGATAGATTCCTCTACTTCTAGTCCTCTAATTGTGTGTGTGTGTGTGTGTGTGTGAGAGAGAGAGAGAGAGAGAGAGAGAGAGAGGGACAGAAAGGGAGCGAAGAGGAGAGAAAGAGACATAGGTGGGGGGGAATGGGTACTATATTTTATCAAAATGTAATATCTATTGAGGAGGTGATTTTTTTTCCCCTTTAATCTAAAAATTAAGATATTTACTAAGGATGGAAATGTTGCATCCTTGTGTTAATGGATGCAAATAGGTGAATAAATATATAATGACAAAAGCTAACAATGTAATTTTAATATCTGGAAAGTCGAATTCATGGTAAAAATTATAGAATGAGACGGTATTATTTTATACTAAAATCATAATAGTTATGAATATGTATATGTGAACTATCAGTCATACAACAATATTAGAAATATTGACAAGACCTCACGTGTAACAAGACACTTAACTAAATTCTCATAGTCTGGGATGCATTAAAAGGCCAAAATTAAATAACGAAATGTAACCATTGAATACTACATAGTATTGACTAAATTGATAAATAATTGTTTCCAATGTTCTATGAAAATTTGATGGAGAGAGTGTCCAACCAGGAGTGGAATGAATACACATACAACACATATATTTTATATACATTTATCACGTATCTAGCCATTTTACTGAGCTTCCTGAATAAGGCCATTAGTGTTTTTAGCTGAGTTTCTTATTTGTTGCAGGCATGAAGTCATATCATTTGAAAACAGTTGTTATGAATTTTGAGTATTTCTGATCTTGAATATTTGTACCTTTTATTCTGTAACTGCTGATCACCTCGTATAACAATTTGATCATTGTTAAGGAGCAGAAGGTGCAAAGCTTCACAGAAGATGTGAGTGTGCTGTTCAAAGGGAACAGTCAGTGTCCTAGAAAAGGGAGGCCACCTCTGAGGGAAGAGGAAGGAGGGACAGTGACAGGAGACAGTAGTGCGCTGGGCAGCATATAGGAGGGGGCAATGCACCAATAGATTTGCTGTAGGGACCGTGTGTTTGGAAATCTGGGTGGCTCATTTGTTAATATCTGAGGAGCCCTGAGAGCAGAAACTGCCTCTCGTGATTATTTTCTACTTAAAATAACTGTTTGCATTAGGTGAACACCAAAAAGAATGAGAATTCAACCATGTAATTATTAATTTTCCACATTCTGCGCCTTTTGATGCACATTTTGCTCTGAGGATATATAAAGATATCCTGAAAAGGCACTGATGCAAAAGGTAAAGTGCAAAAGTTCCAGAAACATCAAAACAGAATCTATACTAAGCCTATAGTTTAGCATATTATAGCAGTCCCCAGTTACCCGGGGGGAGGGGATACATCCTAAGACCCCTGGTGGGTACCTGAAACCACCGATAGTACTGAACCCCATACAGTACTGAACCCTATATAGACTACGTTTCATCCTATACATACATACCTATGGTAAAGTTTCATTTATAAATTTGGCCGAGTAAGAGATTAACAGCAACAACTAATAAAATAGAACAATTATAACGGTATATTGTAATAAAAATTATATAAATATGACCTCTCTCAAAATATCTTATTGTATTGAACTCACCCTTCTTCTTGTGGTGATAGTCGATGATAAAATGCATATGTGATGAGTTGAAGTAAGGTGAATGATGCTGACATTGTGACATAATACCATCGACCAGAGGATCATTTACTTCTGGCCCATGGTTGAACGTGGGTGACTAAAACCATGAACAATGAAACTGTGGATAAGGGGAACTATGGTATAGAAATGGTTCATATTCTCTATCCCTTCCTAAATCTACTTCCTTTCTAAGGCGATTTTGCCACTCTTCCCATCAAGAGATTTCCCCACGTAATGACTCTGGGCTGGCCTTGGGGTTGATTTTGGCCAATAGAATGAGGCAAAGGTACTGTTGTACCAGTTCTGAGCATGGGCTCTTATTCTGTTCTTACTCTTAGATCCTGGCTACCATCAGGAGAGCAAGCCTGAGCTAGCTTACCAAAAGATGAGAGACCGTAAGAAAGTGAGCTGAATTTTCTAGGCCAAAGCCATTCTAGATCAATCAGCCTCACACTGACCAAACAGTGGATCAGGTCGTCAGGATGGACCCAACCCAGATCATCAGAACCAACTAGCTAATCTATAGATGCATTAGAAATAATAAACAGCTGTTGTTTTAAGCTACCAAATTTTGGATACTTGCTACTTAGCCACAGGTAACTAATGTAATAGTTTCCTATAAAAATCTATCAGTTGTTGAGTTGATATGCTGGGCCAGCCCATATTTATTACAAATGTATATACTTGGTGTTCACATCCCTTCTCCCTTTCTTTGACTCTTCCTCTAACCAAATGGTTTCCTATTAACTCTTTATATATGAAAGCCCTCAGTCTGGTGTCCCCAAGTTCTCACTTCAATGTATGGGCTTCATTCATACTAAAGTGTTAATGAGTAACTGAAGATTTAAGTAATTCTCTTCTTACGGGAATTCTGTACTTTAACTGAAATCATAGATGCTTAATTTTTTTTTTTTAAGATTTTATTTATTTATTTGACAGAGAGAGATCACAAGTAGGCAGAGAGGCAGGCAGAGAGAGAGAGGGAAGCAGGCTCCCTGCTGAGCAGAGAGCCCGATGCGGGGCTTGATCCCAGGACGCTGAGATCATGACCTGAGCCAAAGGCAGAGGCTTTAACCCACTGAGCCACCCAGGCGCCCCATAGATGCTTAATTTTTAAATGGCTGTATTTGTTTGCTAGGGCAGCTGTACTAAAGTATCACAGACTGGGTGGCTTAAGCAACAGAAATTTACTTTCTCATAGCTCTGAAAGTTTTAAGTCCAAGATCAAGGTGTCAACAGAATTGGTTTCTTCTGAGGCCTCTGTCCTTGGCTTGTAGATGGCAGTCTTCTCCTTGTATCTTCATATGGTCTTTCCTCTCTGTACATGTCTATGCCCTAATCTCCTCTTCTTATGATGCCACCATGTTGAATTAGAGCCCACCCTCATGGCCTCATTTTAACCTAATTACTTTTTTAAAGACATAGTCTCCAAATATAGTCACATTTGGAAGTATTGGGGGTGGAGGAAAACTTCAACATAAGAACTTGGAGGAGGGGAGGGGACACAATTATACCCACAACAGTGACTTCAATGAACATCATACAGCAAAGGGTGCACACAGCAGAAATCTCCAGAGTGGAGGAACTTGCTGGGCTAAATGCCAATAAATATGGAAAAAAGGGGTAGGGCTAGACACCAAACCAAATGAAGCTACTGGCTTCAACTGAACACTGACTATTGCTCAGTACTATATTGAGCTTATTTCTATGATGTTTCATTGGTTTCTCACAGCAACCTTATTAGGTAATTCCTATTATTTTTACCACAATAGTTTTGTCCAGGTTAGCAGAGCTGGGGTCTTATGCCACTCTGTCTGAAACTCATATTCTTTCCTCTAGCAAATACAAGTAAGAATTGGGTTTGGAAACAGAGCTAAGTAATTAGCAGGTACTTCTGGATCACATCCAGGGGCCAAATCTGAAGACTGATGAACTCAAACAGTAAATGAAGTCAGATGGGAAGCAACATCAGAATATAATTTTCAGAAACTTTAAAAGCACTACTTTCTCACAAATATATAGGGAATATATGTCAATGAAGAGCAGAAACTCATTAATGGCAGTACTCATAGGATGGTAAAGCTGGTTCAAAGAAGAGTTTAAAACGCTGAAGCACATATTGTCAGTAAAAGAAAAAATGTTGAAACTATATTGTTAATTAAACACAAAACTGGTTAATGTGCTACGGGGCAATAAAACTGTTTTACAGGACAGAACAGAAATCATTTGTCGCTTATCCGTCTTTTAGAAGTTAACATTTAACTTTGGAGAGTCTGGGCCCTAATCATTGGTAAATAGTAAATCCAACAAGGCTACACTATGCTAGAGTTGCTATATGGTGGTCAAGTCGCAAGAGGCTATTTAAATGTGAAATGAAATTACTTAACCTTACATAAAGCTAAAAATCAGTTTCCTTAGTTGCACATATTTCAAATGTTCGATAGACACATGTGGTCAGTGGCTACCCTATTGAACAACTCAGATACAGAACACTTCCATCATCACAGAATGTTCAGTTGGATGCGTTTCTCTAGACTATCGGGTGAACCTCAGGCAGGCTTGTTAAAGAACACCATGATACAAAAAAGGCAAGATATTGCATAATTTTCTTTGATAGCAGGAGTCATGAATTTCAGGAACTTGGAGTTTCATTGGAAGAGCACAGAAAATTGAGACAAGAGATTAGCTATATTGGCAGCTGCTCTGACAAAGGTTTATTCTGAGATATGTGCTTGGACTTTTACCATGGCCCAGACCAGTTTCAAAAACATCCCTCCTACATGGTGGCGAGATAGCCCTGGTGCTGCCCATACATGAACCTGCTTCTCTAGAAGTGACATCTCAACACAATGGTCTTGCTGCCATATCCCAAAACTAATTGTGTGTGTCTTTTTTTAAAGATTTTATTTATTTATTTGACAGAGAGAGAGAGAAATCGCAAGTAGGCAGAGAGGCAGGCAGAGAGACAGAGGGGGAAGCAGGCTCCCTGCTGAGCAGAGAGCCCAACGCGGGGTTCGATCATGACCTGAGCTGAAGGCAGAGGTTTTAACCCACTGAGCCACCCAGGCTCCCCTCCCAAAACTAATTGTAAAAATTATAGATCCCCTCTCAAATTTTAAGTTTAGTACAATGAGATAATACTGCCAGTACATCATATTTTAAGTCAACAAAAGGAATCTAAATATCAATGGCATTTTGAAATTTGGCATCATTAATTAAAAAGAAGAAATTATCCAGTGATAGAAAATTTACATTATTTCTCTTAGTACTTGAAATCAAATTTTTATTATGGTCTCCCGGCGTGATTTTATCCAAAGGTAATTTGTTTATATTGAAAAATTTTATTGATCTTTCTATATTCTTCAAAGCACCAAAAATATGTATACTAAGTTAAAATTGTTTTCTATTTCCAATAACCATAAAGGTTAATATGTTTAAAAATGTGTCAAATATAAAGTACAGCATCCTTTCTTGATCAAAACTCTTCACAGTATAGGGATAGAGGGTACATTCCTCAATATCATCAAAGCCATCTATGAAAAACCCACAGCGAATATCATTCTCAATGGGGAAAAACTGAGAGCTTTTCCCCTAAGATCAGGAACACGACAGGGATGTCCACTATCTCCACTGCTATTCAACATAGTACTAGAAGTCCTAGCCTCAGCAATCAGACAACAAAAAGAAATAAAAGGCACCCAAATTGGCAAAGAAGTCAAACTCCCATTCTTTGCAGTTGATGTGATACTTTATGTGGAAAACCCAAAAGACTCCACTCCAAACCTGCTACTACTCATACAGGAATTCAGTAGTGTCAGGATATAAAATCAATGCAAAGAAATCAGTTGCATTTCTATACACCAACAGCAAGACAGAAGAAAGAGAAATTAAGGGGTCAATCCCATTTACAATGGCCCCCAAAACCATAAGATACCTAGGAATAAACCTAACCAAAGAGGCAAAGAATCTGCACTCAGAAAGCTATAAAGTACTCATGAAAGAAATTGAGGAAGACACAAACGAATGGAAAAATGTTCCATGCTCATGGATTGGAAGAACAAATATTGTGAAAATGTCTATGCTACCTAAGGCAATCTACACATTAATGCAATCTGTATCAAAATATTATCAACTTTTTTCAAAGAAATGGAACAAATAATCCTAAAATTTATATGGAACCAGAAAAGATCCCAAATAGCCAGAGGAATGTTGAAAAAGAAAACCAAAGTTGGTGGCATCACAATTCCAGACTTCAAGCTCTATTACAAAGCTATAATCATCAAGACAGTATGGTACTGGCACAAAAACAGACACACAGATCAATGGAACAGAACAGAGAGCCCAGAAATGGACCCTAAACTCTATGGTCAACTAATCTTCGACAAAGCAGGAAAGAATATTCAATGGAAAAAAGACAGTCTCTTCAACAAATGGTGTT
>JAPYYM010001442.1:0-13466 GCA_028534135.1 Potos flavus | reverse complement strand
CCACCAACAGTGTAGGAGGGTTCCCCTTTCTCTGCATCCTCGCCAACATCTGTCATTTCCTGACTTGCTAATTTTAGCCATTCTGACTGCTGTGAAGTGGTATCTCACTGTGGTTTTGATTTGTATTTCTCTGATGCCGAGTGATGTTGAGCACTTTTTCATGTGTCTGTTGGCCATTTGTCCTCTTTGCAGAAATGTCTGTTCATATCTTCTGCCCATTTCTTGATCGGATTATTTGTTCTTTGGGTGTTGAGTTTGAGAAGTTTTTTATAGATTTTGGATACTAGCCCTTTATCTGATGTGTCATTTGCGAATATCTTCTCCCATTCTGTTGGTTGTCTTTTGGTTTTGTTGACTGTTTCCTTTGCTGTGCAAAAGCTTTTGATCTTGATGAAGTCCCAATAGTTCATTTTTGCCCTCGCTTCCCTTGCTTTTGGTGATGTTTCTAGGAAGAAGTTGCTGCGGCTGAGGTCGAAAAGGTTGCTTCCTGTGTTCTCCTCAAGGATTTTGATGGATTCCTGTCTCACATTAAGGTCTTTCATCCATTTTGAGTCTATTTTTGTGTGTGGTGTAAGGAAATGGTCCAGTTTCATTCTTCTGCATGTGGCTGTCTGGACTCTCAATTCTATTCTAATGATTTATATGTCTATCCTTATGCCAGTACCACACTGTTTTGTTTATTGTAGCTTTGTAGTAAAATTTAAAATTAGGAAATGTGAGTATTACAAATTCCTTCTTTTTCAAGATTGTTTTGGCCGTTATTGATGTCTTGCATTTCCATATATATTTTAAGATCACCTTGCAATTTCTGAAAATATCATTATCATCACTGAACCAATAGTGCCAATGGTGAACTTCCTTTTTGTGGATTTGACTGTCATAAGTTCCATGAATTTTTTCCGAACCAGAAGTTAAGTATTCTGACTTGCCCTGCTATACAGCATTTCCATAACTTAGCGGTGGTGAAGTTTCACTGCAAATGTGTGATCTCAGGGCAAAGACTGAAATTTTTGGGAACTGTCCTCAACCACTCCTATGGAATGCTGAGCGGCTTTTGGAACACTGAATGGCTAATGGAAATTAGCTTTTGTAACAGACTTGATAATGTTTCTTAATGAATTCATTAACAAACTATAAGACAAAATAAGTACTTATATGCAAAAATTACACTGAGGTAAAGTCATATTGAAACATAAAGTTTCAATAACTGTGATATGTCACTCATAACTAATGTCTCAGGCTGCTTTATATACTTCCCCTCATGCCGAAAGTTGTAACAAGAAATGAGGTGTTCATCTCCACTCAAATTTGCACTAGGTGTATTTTTCCAGTTCAAACTACAGTTCTAATATTGTGTTTCAGACTTCAATGTAAGTACAAAGAAAATTTACCTATTTCAAAATACTTTTAAGGGGCACCTTGGTGACTCAGTCAGTTAAGCATCCCACTCTTAGTTTCAGCTCAGGTCATGATCTCATGGGTCATGAGGTCGAGCCCAGCATCCTCCTGCACTCTACACTCAGTGGGGAGTCTGCTTGAAGATTTTCTCTTTCTACCCCTCCAACTCCCTCTCTCTTTCTCTATCTAAAATAAATAAATAAATCTTTAAAAAATACATTTAACTGTGCAATGAGGAACTTCTATCTAACCTTTAATTGGAAATAATTAATTGCTGCAATGGAATAGTACACTAAAAAGGCAAATATCAAATGAATTTAATAGAATTCTATAAAGTCTACTAAGAGATGAATATCCTCAATTAAAATTATTAACTTATGTTGGGAGGTATGAACTTCCTTGGTGATGATTGTACAATATTGTGAATGTACTAAAAAACTAGTGAACATATACTTAAAACGATTAAAATGGTGAATTTTACGGTATGTGAATTTTATCTCAGTTAAGAAAATTATAAACTCATGGATTAATATCAGTATATGGCAATACCTGTTGGTGTGAAAGACATTTTCAAATATGGAATATATAAAATCTCATTGCAGGTCAGCATTAACAAATGAATACTTGGAAATGTATTTTGATGGTGGGGAAAACTTTGAACCCCAATTAAACAAGATGTTATTTTTTTTTTAATTCTATTCTAATGAGCAGAACTGTATTACAAAAAGTCGTATTCAATTATTAATAGTATATTTGCAATTTTAGAAATAAAATTTTGTGAAAACTTATTTTCTTTTTTGCTATATAAGAATTACATAATATTCTCAATTTTGCCTCTTGATCTACAAAGCCTAAAATGTTCACTATGTGACCCTTTATAGAAAATGTTTGTTGACCTTGCTCTGAGTAAATGGATTAATGATATTTGTCAGGAGTGGAGTTTTTTATCTATGGAATGCTTTTGATTATATATCCCTGATTTAGAATAGCATATGGAAAACATATCCAGAACCTCGGGTTTATAACTTCTTAGAAAAGGTCATGCAAGCTATACAACTCTGAGGTATAAAATGGAGATATAAAACGGAGATGTGTTACACCTTAAACACTCCCCACTATGTGAGGTGACCCTCGAACCTCATTTAGAGGCCTCACTTATTCTAGACCACAGAGTACCTATGTGATCTGAGAAGGAAGGACATACAAAGCCAGATCTTTGTGTTATTAGACCTAGACCTCTCTCTACTTGACCTGTGCCTCTTGATTGCTTGTATCATTAAAATTATTAATACACCTTGATGCTAGGTAAAATCCCTGGTATTTGTGAGTCAGATATGACTCACAATTCAGTTCAACTCCCATCTGTGAACTCAAATATTATTCACATATTTGAAAACCCAAAGTAAGTTTTCAGAGTCACAACAAACAATTTTGGCAAGACAATACCAAACTATTTCATGCTTGGAGTAAAGAATGATGAATTTCTCTTAAAGTAGGTAAAAGTACCATATTTTCTAAAAGAATTATTTAGTATTCTTTGGTAAGGAGCATATGTTACCTTCTGCTCAATAGTCTAGATATTTCCTGAAGTCCCTTTAAGTTCAGCCACCTTTCTGAATTTAAAGTTTTATTATTTATAATTAAATATCTTTTCATAGAAACAAACCAATATATGTGAGTAATAAGGATGTTAAGACCAAATGTATTACATCATCTGTGCACAGCAAAAATTAAATTTGATCATTTCAACCCTACCTAAGAATTATTATCTACTTTCTACTTTTCAGGTTTTGAAAAATGATTATCCCTTAAAAGTTTTTATGAACTGTATCTTTGCCTTTGAGATATATTTTTCTTCCATTCTTTATGGTAAATTCTTAAATTTACGCCAAGAAAAGTCTTCTACCTCAAAACTATAGAGTTTTCAAAAAAAAAAAAACTTCTAAGCAATTCTTATTGATTTCCCTTGGAATATTTTGATCCTGATGAGATCTACTATTGCTAATGCCTTTTATTTTTTTTTAAAGATTTTATTTATTTATTTGACAGAGAGGAGAGAGATCACAAGTAGGCAGAGAGACAGGCAGAGAGCCGATGTGGGGCTTGATCCCAGGATCCTGGAGAGGAGCCGAAGGCCAGGGTTTAACCCACTGAGCCACCAGGCGCCCCTACTAATGCCTTTTATAACTTTGGTCCTGTGAAATACTGTCTGCATAAATTTGTAATGTTTCTATGTTGGTTTTTAGACTGCTTATAACTGACTGACAAGAAAAACTTGTAAAGATGAAAGTTTTTTCACACTATTTCATTTTGTGACAATTCACTGCATATCAGTCAAATCTTGGAAACAAGACATCCTCATGATGATGATGAAATTGGAAGATTTTAAATCAAATGAAAATGTGCAAAATTTGTCAGCGGGAGAAAGATAGGAAACATTTAGTAAAAGTACTTTACTCGAGTGGCTACTGCCATTATGAAACATATAGTTGTAAATACATTATGTATCCTTTTTTGCTTTTGTTTTTAAGGAAAAACATTAACTTTGGGGCTACGTCCAGAATAGCATCATCTACATGGGCATTCCCTCTTCCTACAATTTCAGAAAATCTTTGAAAACTACTTGAGAAAATGCAGAAGATCTTGCAAACAGATGACATTACCAATACCCAAGCTCTTAGAAAAGGAAAGAGGAAAAGGACAGAGACAATGGGCTCAGAGAATGCAAATAGTGACATGGATAAAGGACAGGTTGGTGTTCTGTTATCTCAGTATAACTTTATTATCTAGCTCCAGCATAATTCCATGATGCTTTTCATAATTTTTTACTTTAGTACTTTCTCTTCTTCCATTAACTCATTGTTCCCTTTAATTCTTTGTTCAACCAAGGGAATAAAATTTCATGTTCTCTTTGTAATGTTGAACAAGTTGAGTTAGAAACATGCTCAAAAGACATTTTACCTGCCTCTATTAAGTGCGGGCAATTATGCCATTGTTCAAACTTTCACTCATCTTCTGGGAAATGAAAGAGCAGCAAACTGTCAGAAACTATTTTTCCTCTCAAAAAGTTGAGGAAACTGAAATATCTACCTCTTCTTTAAGATTTACTGTTTCTTTCCTTTTTTACTCCAGTGTGTAGCCCATGTTCATCACTGGTTTGGTGTGGGCTCCTTTCTTGTTTTTATTTATTTATTCCTTTTTAATCTGAATTCCCCCACTCCCATTGTCCTCTTATGCTTTGGAAAACCCAATAATGTGTGTATCCTATTTCATTTTACTTGTGTATCTTTGTAATACATATATTTGTGTATGTCTTTGTAATACAGGTAGTTTGTTATGTGCATGTATTCTTATTTAATTTTTTAAATACATTTTTGTACATTCTCATAGTTTAAAATACTTTTTAATCTTCCGGGGATAGTGTTTAGAGGCATTCAGGATGGTCTGGCATTTGACACACTATTTTAGGTATTGTAAAATACAGCCCCTAGCAAAACTAGGCTGTCCCAAAACTCTGGTAATGGAACTGTTTACCTTTATACCAAGAAGATTGGGAAACTGGCAAAATTTTCGGTGGAGTGTTCTCAGTCCATCTTTAAGGAGTTTATGCTATGAGACTTAAAGTTCTTACAAGGATCTAGGGGTGCCTGGGTGGCTCAATCAGTTAAACATCTGACTCTTGATTTCAGCTTAGGTCATGATCTCAGAGTCCTGAGATTGAGCCCAAGTTGGGCTCTTCCTTCAGTGAGACTTCTTGAGATTCTTTCTCTTCCTCTCCCCCACCCCCCACTTGAGAGCACATGCTCGCTCTCTCTCAAATAAATAAATAAATCTTTAAAGTTCTTCTGAGGTTTTTTAAAATGAAAAAACATGTCAGCAGGACCTATGGTGATTCCACTTGTGCTAAATATGTGCCTGACAGGATTAAGTGCACTTTCTTTATTGAGCAGAAAGTGATTTCGAAAGTGTTGAAGGCACAAGAACAATCAGAAAACTAAATAAAAAATAAAAATAAAGCTTTTCTGAGTTAAAAAAATCAAAAGATATGTATTTTAATATATATAAATATATATTTTAAGGAAAGCAGTGAAAATTCTCCCTCACATCCCTGTCTCCCATCCACCCTGTTCCCACCTCCCACCTACCCACTATAGGTAACCACATTTATTGCTTTCTTGTTTATCATTCCAGTGTTTCTTTGTTCAAATAAAACAAATATAAAAATAGATATTTTTGGGGGCGCCTGGGTGGCTCAGTGGGTTAAAGCCTCTGCCTTCGGCTCAGGTCATGATCTCAGGGTCCTGGGATCAAGCCCCACATCGGGCTCTCTGCTCAGCGGGGAGCCTGTTTCCCCCCTCTCTCTGCCTGCCTCTCTGCCTGCTTATGATCTCTCTCTCTGTCAAATAAATAAATAAAATCTTTAAAAAAAATAGATATTTTTGTCCCCTCTTTTGCACAAAAAAGTAACTTACCAGATATGCTGCTTTGTACTTTGCTTTTTTACTTAATATTTTTTTAAGATCTTTCCACTAGTATATAAAGAACTTTCTCCTTTTTACAGCTCCATAGTATTCCACTGTATCTATGTACCAGTCTTTATTTAGCCAGTCTCCTATGACAGATGTGGCTTGTTTCCAACCTTTTCCTTCTTACAAATCACACTGCATTGTACAACTTTATGGGTAGATCATTTAGTACATCATTTAGTAGTACATTGGTATCATGATATATACCTCTCTGTTTCTGATTTTTCCATCAGCACTGTTTTTAACATCTACTTACATTGCTATTATACATCTGATCCATTTTGTCTTACTACTGCATAGCACCAGATTTTACTATGGCAGTTCCACAATGTTGAGGATCTCTCTTATCCTGCTGGTCTACCTTACTCAATATGTAACCCCTATTTCTGGGTCTAAACTGACTACTCAAGGGTGGCCTGGGTGGCTCAGTCGATTAAGCATCTGCCTTCAGCTAAGGTCATGATCCCAAGCTCCTAGGTTCAAGTCCTACATCAGGCTCCCTCTTCAGGGGAGTCTGCTTCTCCCTCTCCCTCTACTCCTCTCCCTTGCCCATGTTCTCTCTCTCTTTCTCTCTCTCTCTCAAATAAATAAATAAAATATTTTTTTAAGGTTCCTTTATATTCAAAGTAATTATTTGTAGATATGTATTTATTGCCATTTTGTTATTTGTTTTGTGATTGTTTCTATAGGTTTTCTCTGATCCTTTCTTCTCTTGCTCTCTTTCATGGTTTGTTGGCCTGATACACTTGGATTCCTTTCTCTTTTTTCTTTACATATCTTCCTGGCTTTTGACTTGTGATTACCAATAGGTTTGCATATAACACCTTCTGCATAGAACAGTCTATATTAGGTTGATGATTGCTTAATTTTGAAACCATTCTTTACACTTCTCCCCTCATTTTAGGCATATGGTGTCATATTCTATATCCTTTCATTTTATGAATACCCTTGACTGGTTTTTACAAAAATACTTACTTATATTGCTTTTGTATTTTTTACTTTTCATACTCTCATTTATGGTCTTTCCTTTCCATTCGAAGAGTCTCCTTTAATATTTCTTGTAGAGCTGCTTTAGTGGTCATGAATTACTTTATTTTTTGTTTTTCTGAGAAACTCTTTATCTCTCCTTCTATTCTGAATGATAGCCTTGCTGGATAGAGTATTCTTGGCTGCAGATTTTTCCCTTTCAGCACTTTGAATATATCATGCCACTCCCTCCTGGCCTGCAAAGTTTCTGCTGAAAAATCCACTGACAACCTTATGGAGTTTCCCTCGTATATAACTATCTTCTATTCTCTTGTTGCTTTGAAATATTTTTCTTTATCATTACTTTTTGCCATTTTAATTACTACGTGTCTTGGTGTGGACCTCCTTGGGTTAAATGGGGGGGGGGGTATCTCTGTGCCTCTTTCTCCTGGATACCTATTTCCTTCCCCAGATTAGGGAATTTTTAAGCTATTATTTCTTCTTATAAATTTTCTGCCCCCTTTTCTCTTTCTCCTTGTTCTGAGATCCCTATAATGAGAATCTTATTATGCTTGATGGAGTCATTGATTTCCCTAAGATTATTCTCAATGTGCATAATTTTCTTTCCTTTCCTTTGCTCAACTTGGTTACTTTCCATTACTCTGTCTTCCATGTCATTAATTAATTCTTCTGCTTCATCCAGTCTGCTATTTATTCCATCAAGTGTACTTTTTAAAAGATTTTTTATTTGAGAGAGAGAGAGAGAGAAAGAGAAAGAACACATGAGCAGGGGGAGGGGCAGAAGGAAAGGGAAAAGCAAACTACCTGATGAACAGGAAGCCTGACGTGGGGCTTGATCCCAGGACCCTGGCATTATGACCTGAGCCAAAGGCAGATGCTTAACCAACTGAGCTACCCAGGTGCCCCAACCATCAAGTATATTTTCAATTTCACTTATTGTGTTCTTGATCTCTGATTGTTTTTTTTATCTCTGTGTTAAAGGTCTCACTGATGTCTTCCACTCTTTTCTCAAGTCCAGTGAGTATCTTTATGATCATTACTTTAAAATATCTTTTAGGCATATTACTTATATCTGTTTTGCTTAGGTCTCTGGCTATGATTTGGTCCTGTTCTTTCATTTGGAACATATTCCTGTGTCTCTTCATTTTGTCTAATTCTCTGTGTCTGTTTCTCTGTATTAGGAGAGTCAGCTACTTCTCTTGCTTTTAACAATAACAGCCTTATGAAGAAGAGCTCCTGTAGTGCCCTGCTGTGCAGTGTTCCCTGTTCCTCAGAGCCTAGCATTTCAGGGAGTATGTGTGTTGCTTGTGTTCTGCTGTTGAGTCTTGGCCTCTTCTTCCTTCAGTGCAGTTGTCTGAAGAGGCTCTCTGCCAGCAGGGGTCAGGCCCACTGCCATCTTCTGTAAAGTTCTGGCATTGTGTAGACTCACTGTCTACATACTAAACTATTTCCTTTTCACCAGTTTCCTCAGAACTTACCTGTCTCCTGATGAGGACAGAGAGACTATTTGGATTCTCTAGCTGCTTTTCAAGAACTCTGGAGAGTGTGGCTGTTTTCTCTTATCCAGCTGTCTAGATACTAATTTTGGCCATTTCTGACTTATGATCCAGAGAGGCACCAAGTTGCCCTGATGTTAATGATGGACATGGTGCCTCTTTAGAGAGTTGGGTTTTATTTTGTTTTGTTTTTTTAAAGATTTTGCTTATTTATTTGTCAGAGAGAGAGAGAGAGCAAGCACCAGCAGGGGGAGTGGCAGGCAAAGGGAGAAGCAGGCTCCCCATTGAGCAAGGAGCCCAATGTGGGACTTGATCCCAGGACCCTGGGAGCATGACCTGAGCTGAAGGCAGATGCTTAACCAACTGAGCCCCCCAGGTGTCCTTCTTTAAGGAGTTTTTAATAAACTGAGAAGCAAGGAGCCAACCCTGTTGTTCTAGGATTGCTCCTCATTTATCTGGATATTTCTATCATATACCTTTACTCTTGTGATCCATCTCCCCTCCCCCCAAACACTGGGGTCAGGAAGAGCAAAGACACTCGAATCTGATTTCCTGCCATCCCGGCTCCTTATTTTCCAGGCTTCTCCTGGCACCAGAATGTCTCTTCCCTTCCTGTGCAACAGAAATTTTCTTTATGTCATACCTTTATCTCTTCTACTCTAAAGTTTATTTTTAAAAACTTTATGCTCCAGGGCCACCTGAGTGGCTCGGTCAGTTAAGCGTCTGCCTTTGATTTGGGTCATGATCTCCAGGTCCTGGAATCAAGTCCCAGACTGGGCTCCCTGCTCAGCGAGGAGTCTGCTTCTCCCTCTCCCTTTGCTCCCCCCCACTTGTGCTCTCTCTCTCTCTCTCAAACGGATAAATAAAATATTTTTTAAAAATAAATAAATAAAATAAAAAATAAAAACTTTATACTTCAGCCTTTTGGCTCTTTATAAATTCCATTCTATACTCCAATTTTCCGTATAGATAGAAAGATAGATACACAAGCTTAGTAATTTGAATAAATCTTTCCTGTCTCAGTACAGCTTGGATTTTGCAACTCAAGTGAATATATTTTCAGACTATTGTCTTACTATTAAAAATTCCTTCTAAAACTAAAAGGAAAGCATGAATGTTTTGTTCTAAGTGAATATTCTCTCTCTTTTCTCTGATGCAATAAGCCCCCAAATTTCTCAGTCTCAACAGAGAGGCTGTGAGTGAAAAGTTAGGGGAGAAATGGAGGGTGGAGATGAGTTACAAAGATCTGAATAGCTGTCTGTTTGATTCATCTCTGTTATACTATTTTTCTACTTTATATTCTTCACTGAAGTTAGACAGAATCCTGATTTCTGCTATGTGACAGATGTGTGCATGAAACTTTGATGTCTTCCCTTTTCTGAGCTCCCCTGGAGGGGGGAAGACAAAGCTGAGGCTAGTTCACTAGGTAGGACAACTCTTCATCTGGAGCAAGGAATGCCTGGGAGATGAGGGATTTGCAGATCTGATCAAGTCCCTTCAGCATACAGAACATGGGATAAACCATTAAAGTCACTTTGAACCTTCTTTTGTTGTACCTGCTTTGTATTTTAGAGAAACCCATATTCAGGAAATGCCTTTCTGCCTGGTGAGAGCTCCAGTGAGGATGAAGAGCCTTTAGCAGAACTGTCAAAGGAGGAATTGTGCACGAAAATAAAAAGTCTGAAACAGAAACTAACAAACACTCGGAAAGAAAACAGCAGACTTCGACAGTCTTTGGTCATGCTTCAAGGTAAACTTTGAAAAAATTGCTATTTTTAGATAAAAGGAAAAATATAGGATGAGTGAAAATTATTGCAAATCAGCTGTCAAGAGTGAAAAAGCAAATCAGTTCCTTAGAGAAAAAAATCAAAAATCACATTTTAAGAAAATCTATGACTACATAATTTAACAAAGAAGCGCTCTTCTTGAAGCCCTTAGCTTATGGCTTAGAGAATTTTAGATTATTCCTACAAAATACCAAATATTATATTCATTTAATAACATTCATTGGATATCTATTGAGTGTTTAATAGGGGCTACTCACTATGGTAGGCCCCAGAGAGAAAAGATTAGTAAGACAGAACAAATATGTTATCATGTTCATGATGTGCTTATCTCATTCCCCTCCGCTAGGGAAAGCACTAGAAAATGGGACCTGTTATGATACATTATAGAACCACTGGAAATAAAGATCCTGTATATTGAAGTGTAGTTTTGGAGTTGCGAAGAGTAGTCTGGGAAAATAATCACATTCCACTGAAGACTAACAAAGGAGAAAGATCAGTTTATGCCAATTAAAAACCACTTGGTATAATGTCTTTTTTAAGATCCTATGTTGTATTTAAGTGTTTATTTTTCTAAAATTATGTTTTCCATTTTCAGTTAAGCATCATGCACTATTTTGTGCTGCTGAATATTTGGCAATCATGTCTTGTGTTGGGCAGCATTCTGTTATAAAACAGTAAATACACAGACCATTTTGAAAATAAATCCCTCTGGCTGCGGTGTACAAAATGAGTACAAATAACACAAGAAAGAAATCAGGGAAGGGCCACTCTCCAACAATACCGCAGTCATCCATGCTAACATGATGGCAGCCTAGCCCAGGGCAATGGCTATGGAAGTAAAGAGGACAGTTCTACATAATTGTGAAGGCAGAAATGATGGGAGACAGATAGAACATGGTGATGAGCTAGATTTTCATTTTGTGGTAATGACTCACATGTTTTCCTAAGAATATTTATTATAGTGAAGACTTCATAGTTTTAAGTAGAAGCAGTTATAACTAAAATATGTTTATTCTAACACCAAGCCATTATCTCTTTATTTTTTTTAACTTTAAATATTGAATTTTTGTAACTAATGTTTTTCTTTTTTCTGGTGAGGTTTTTATGATTTCAAACAAGAGATCATTCTCATTTTCATATAATCTGTTCCAGGACTTAGAGTAAGATGAAAAGCTAATTTATAAAGTTAACATAAATTGCTGTTTAAAAGTATTGATTTTTGAGTTACAGGCCTTGGTTTGAATCCCAACTCTGCTTACTGGCTATACAACTGGTGCCATGTCACTTTACTGGGCCCCCAGCCCCAGCTTCAATCCTCCCATCTACAAAATGGGAAGGGGGAGGTACGGGGGCAGGAAACTTATCATGTCCTTGCTGCTGTGAAGATTAGAAGAGATCATTGGAAGAAATGCTTCACCCAAAGCACATGACATGTGTTCCATAATGGTATTTATTATTGTTACTGTCTCGGCTTTTACAGACAACACCAGAACCTGATACATAGAAGCCCAAAAAGAAAGTTATTACACCAATTTTTGTTATACATTTAGATGAGAAAATTCTAAGTGGGAGTAGCAAATGAGTTTCAACAGTATGTGAAAAGAATCACTATGACAAGCTCCTTCTCCCTCCCACACTCCCAATTGCCATTTCATTTTTTCTCTCTGCCAACTTCTCACACCTCCTCCCATATCCTCACTCTCAGTTGATGACTTTGCTTCTGACTTCATTGAGAAATCGGAGGATATGAAAGAGACTGTCATCTCCCTGCACCCATGCTTTATTTTTTTGTATTTTTGTTTTTTAAGTAAGCTCTACACCCAACTTGGGGCTTGAACTCACTACCTCAAGATCAGGAATCGCGTGCTCTACCAACTGAGCCAGCCAAGTGCCCTATCCCTGCACCCATGCCTTATGCTTCACTCTCTCCTGTCACTCATGACGACCTATCCACTTGTCTAGCCAAAGGCAGTATCTCCACCTATGCATCAGATGCCATCCTCTTTCACCTAAGGACATAGCTCCAGAACTTCTCCTGGCTCTCCAACACAAGATAAAGTTTTCCTTCTCTAATGAATCATTTCCCTTAGTACCAGATTTACTATTATTTCTCCCATTTAAAAAGCAAATCAAAACCCTTTAAGGCTATTTGCTTCTCCACCTTCTACCCTATTTCTCTCCTCCCATTTATAGGAAAAACTCCCTAACTGACCTGAGGCTACACTCTGTGTCCAATTTTTCCCCTTCTAACCTCTCTGGATTCACTTCAATTAGTTCCTTATTGTTCTATTGTAACTTCTTTTCTCGTGTTCACTAATAACTCCCATATATAAGTTTACTGGTAAGAAAGTACTACAAATTTCATAGCTTAAACAGCAGAAATGTGTTGTCTCCCTCTTCTGGAAGCTAGGATTCCAAAATCAAGGTGTCAGCAGGATCACGTTCCCACTAAAGGCACCAGGGAAGCCCTCTCTCCCAGCTTCTGGTTGTTCGTTGACTTGAGGCCATGTAAACGCCAGTCTTCTTGCGTTGTTCTCCCTGTGTGCTTATCTCTCACCATGTCTAAACTTCCCCCTTCTTATAAGGACACCAGTCCTACTGGATCAGGGCCCACCTTAATGACCTCAGTTAAATTTGATTACATCTATAAAGACCTTACTTCCAAATAAGTTCGCACTCTGAGGTACTAGGGGTTAGGATTCCAATTTATCTTTTTGAGGGGACACAATTCAACCCATAACATTCCATATTGCTAGCCTCAAAAGCCAGTTTTTTTTTTTTAGGAAGAGAGAGACAGCACAGAGGGAGAGTAAGTGGGAGAAGCAAGAGAGCCCAATGTGGGGCTCAATCTCAGGCCCTAAGATCATGATCTGAGCCCAAGGCAGACGCTTAACCAACTGAGCCACCCAGGTGCTCCTCAAAATCCATTTCTTGATGATCATCTAATTGCCCTGTGACCAGCATTTGAGACATTTGGCTCTCTCCTTCTCTGGAAGTTTCCTCATTTAGCTTCTGAGACATCACATTTACCAGTTTTCCTCTTACACTGCTGATCTTTCTATCTAAGTCCATATGGCTGAGTTGTTTTATCATCTTACTCTCTAAATATTTGAAGATGCCCCAAGCTCAGTTGCCGCTTCCTGACGGCGCACGGGAGAAGAATGAGGCACAAACAAGTCAGCTGCAATAGAGATTGGGAGCAGGGGTCGGCAGTTGAGAAGACTGCCGCCCCGAACAACTCCTTAATCCCATATTTATTGGATACGAGATGA
>JAPYYM010001441.1:0-13467 GCA_028534135.1 Potos flavus | reverse complement strand
GACACAGCCTGCTCCCCCACCTCCCACGTGTTTACTCAAATGCCACTTTCTCGGGGCGGCCTTCCTTGAACCCTAGCTGAAGCAACCCCTCTCCCTGGTAGCCCTAATCCTCCTTTCTCTGCTTTATTTTCCTCCTTAGCAACACCACTCGACAACTCCTTACTCCTATGTTGTCTGTCTCCCTAAAATACAAGATCCAGGAGGGTTGGGAAGTTTGTCTGCTTGGTTCCTGGCTGTGTCCCAGGACGCACAGCAGAGCCTGGAACATAACAGGCATCCAGTGAACCTTTGCTGAACGAAGGGATAAATGAATGATGGTCAGTCAGGTTGTTTTCAATCTTTTGCCACTAAAACATAGGCTGGAGTGACCAATGTTGGGCACAGATCATTTCGCTTGTGAGTGACTCTACCAGCGGGACAACTACCTGAGAGTGGAATTGCTGGGCCAAAGGATACGAACAGTTGTAACTTTGATAAACATTTTCAGCAAGTTTTGGTGGTGAGAAGTCTACCATAATCTACGACTTTGTGTTGAGCAAGTCACATGGTGAATTCTGTGGCCCTCCGTGCTGACTTGGGTTTTTCACCGGGTAGAAAGAAAGTAATCCAAGAACTTAATTAGCCATCAACATGAGTTACTGTCCCATCAAAGGTGCTACTGGGTCATCATGGTATCCTGGCCACATTGCATTATTTCCGATGTTGGAAGACTTTATAAGAGGACATTCAGCATATCCATGGAGAGCCTATGCTTTTTTCAAGTGGATTCAGAGATGCCCTGGCCAAAAATCCTCTTGGACTCTGCCATGGCTGCCAAGTGGCATGACCCCTGGGGATTTCATTCCCGTTGTGGTCGGTATAAATGGAGCAGTGCACAGCCTGAGCAGCTGTGTGCAATGACCCCAGTATTCGATAGCACCATTCTAGGTCAAGAACTTGAAATGGTTCCAGGGTTCCTCATATCTCACCGATCCTGTGCCGGAATAGTCCCAGCTCTGCAAGAGTAGTCTGCCCAGTATGGACAGTCAGAAGACTGTTTCTGAGAGTGGATCGTCCTTTTTGTGGATGACTTGGAGGCATTTGTAAATAAGAGCCTCACCCAGCCATCATTGCTACCTTTACCTGCAGCACAGGCTGTGAAGGGGATCCTTGACGGAAGAGTTAGGCCTCCCCGTCCCTGTGCGACACGTCCATCCAAGGTCAAGGGCAGGAGCTGCCCTATAGAACTGCTCAGCGAGCAAGATCTCGAGACGAGCCCACAGGCTCTATCCAGACTGAAAGTCCCAAGAGCTAGATGGGCCAGGGCCTCCAGGGCCTTCTGGGTTCAGTTTCTTTAAACTTCACCTCAGGGGGGCTCTGGCCCCTGCAGATACTAAAGTGGTATCACACCATTTCCTCAACATCCAGGAAAAGGTTTTGGAAAGGAGTGTCCTCTATTGTTCCAAGGGCCCATCCACCATCTTGCAACCATCTGACTGGCAAAAACAGAAGTCTGATCAACGTGGAGCCACAGTTGACCTTGGCCGCCATTTTGAAGAGCGATTTGGCCACCTTCTAGCAAAACTGAAGGTAGGCGTATCCTTCGAGATAGTAATTCCACTCCTAAAGACAGACACCCTCGGGAAAATTGTGCACGTGGAGACCTGTGTAATAACGTTTCCTGTACCATTACTAGCCACGGGGAAAGCTGGGAACAACATTAATGAGCCTCCCCTGGAGATGGAACAAATACAGTTTAGTGCTACAGCGGACTACGACACAGCAGGGATGATGGATGAACTAGAGCTACAAACAGCACTGTGAATAAATCTCAAGCACCAGTGTCGAGCAAAATAAAGGCCAAAGCAAGTCACAGGAAGTTGCATATAATATGATGCCACTTATGTAGTTTAAAAGTACGCACAAATGCTATATGTTGTTTACGTATATGCATACATGCATTACGAGATCAAATACACGTATTTTAAGAAACGTATTAGGAGGGGGCGCCTGGGTGGCTCAGTTGGTTAAATGTCTGCCTTCGGCTCAGGTCATGATCCCGGGGTCCTGCGATTGAGTCTCGCATCGGGCTCCCTGCTCGGCGGGGAGTCTGCTCCTCCCTCTGCCCCTCCCCCCTCTCATGCTCTCTCTCATTCTCTCTCTTTCAAATAAATAAATAAAATCTTTAAAAAAAAGAAAAAGAAATGTATTAGGAAGATACATCCCGAATTCAGGGCTTATCTCTGGGGGAGGAAAGACATGGGATCAGGACAGGCTGTGAGGGCACGTTTACGATCTCTGTAATATTTCATAGCCTCTCTAATGTTTATTATATTATTATATGTGTGGGTTTACACGCCTGAGACATTGCATGATTAAACAGATGTTTTAAAGAGTGTCTGAGTCAAACAGGGAGCAGTATTGCGTGTGCTGGGGCCGGAAGCCAATCTCAGGAATCCATCCCGTACTGGGCTCTCTCAAGATGGATGCCACCAAGGGGTCCACCCATCTGGAGACATGTGTGACTCTCCCCATTTATGAACATCTCCAGAGTATATCGTTTCCTCACAAAGTCCGATAAAATATAACTGAAAGACAAGTGAAACCGTTAGACTGATCCTCATTCTAGAAATACAGTGAAAGTAAGTCATAAAAACCACTGGCTTTCTTCTCATGGCCGTCCCTCCCCTCAAACGTGCCAGGTTTGCATTTTTACTTCTTTGTCGGACATCACAGGTTCACGACTGCCTCATGTCAGCCACGTGGCTCAGGAGGCCCACTGCTGGCTCAGGAGATTGACTAAGCTCTTCCTGAAGCCGACCTCCATGGTTGTCAGCCTCGGATGTCACAACCAAGAATGCTGGGAGCCAGTGTATCTCCTAGCTGATGAATATGAGTGGTGTGTGTCTGACCCACTGCCATCCCCCAACGTCCGGGGATGTTCCCAGTGGCAGAGCGGAGCTGGGAGGGAACAGGCATTCCCCATTAGATCGGGGTTCTTGTCCCTGTGTCATCTCTATGAACTTCCTGCGTGAGCACCGGTGTGGGTGAGCACACGTGTGACACAGCACTGTCGAGGGCCAAGGTTGGGGGCCTCAAGATGGTGGCGTTCTGACCCATGCCCGCAGCCTGGAGTCTCACTCACAAGCTGGCTGCTCGCCGATGCGCTGGCATTTGGAGGTGGACATCCCCAGCCTTCCCCGCTGGGGTTACTAAGGTACACGGTTTGGGGCACCTTGAAGGGCCTCCCAGTCTGCATTTGCAATCCCCTGATTCCTCGGGGACCGGCCCATGCCAGCCATGGTCGAGGGAATGGAGGGGCAAGGCCACATGGTGGCAAAGACCACCATCCTCAGGATGCCCGTGGCCCTGCGACAGCCCTGTGAAATGTGCCCAGTGGTCCCTCGCTGGGCTATGGGGGGATGAAGTGAGAGAAGATAGGGATGGATTTGGTAAGGGTAAAATCACGTCCCGCATGGTCTAGTATCCTGACTAAAACAGTAACACCGTTCCCTGGGTTTGGGTACAAGTTGGGATTCCCGGCAGGGAGATGCCTTTTCTTAGGCATCTCCTTGGTTCCTGCTGTCACAGACCCACTGATGAAACCGCCAGTGCCCCAGCCCCCGCGCCCCGGCCAAACCTGCCTTCCCGCCATGGCCTCAAGCATACCTAGTGCTTTTCCACACTTGCTCCTGCCGTTCCTTTGACTGCAATGTCCGACTGCCATTCATTGAAATAGGATCTGTTTCCGGGTCATCTGCTCCCTGAAGCTTCCCCCGATTCCACCCAAACTGATGCGCTGTCCCTCTCATTGGAACCTTGAGGGCAGGTGCATGCCCCTTCCCCAGTGCATGCCCCACTGTCTGACACATGACAGGTCCTCCATGAGTGCTAAATTGCAGGATGCTGGCCGGGCCCACCGGAGCTGTCAGTGTCCCCCAGACCCTTACCTTGGGGGTGAACATGTGTAGGATGCCATCGACGGCCCCTCGCAGCAGCAGCCCCCGGACTAGGAAGCAGGCGAGCACCACGTAGGGGAAGAGGGAGCTGAAATACATCACCTACAGAGAGGACAGGGACCCACCGTGGGGCAGAGGGCCTCCTGCGGCCAGCACCCCTCTCCCCGCTCACAGCTGGGGCATCCCCCTCCCAGTTCACAGCTGGAGCACACGAGCCTCCTCTGATGGCAGCAGAAAGAGAAGCCCCGGGACCCCTGGGCACAGGGCCAAACCCACCGCACGCCTGGCACTGAGCCGAGGCAGAAGCAGGAGCACAGACAAGCACGGCTGTGCCTGGGGCTAGCTTCCCCCTTTCGAGAGCTGGCAGGGCCGGGCCTGCAGCCTCCCCACCCCCAAGGGCCGCCGAGGGGGCAAGGAAGCCTCTCCTCTCCCCTCCTCACTTTTTCATGTCTCATGCCTGCCCTTCCATCCCTGACTCCAGTGGACCCCCTAAGGCTCTCCCCTGTCCTTAGAGCTCCTTTGGCGGAAGGCATCCAGGAGGTGACAGGCATGGCTGCCAAGCCAAAACATCAGAGAAGGTCCTGCCTCTTGTGATTATACATTGCGTGCTGTTTTCCAGCTTGTGCATTTCTTGTGCGTTTCCACATTCCCCCGGTGCCTGGCAGAGAGCCGCCCAGGAAGGAGATGCTCACAGCGTGTTTGCTGCCCCGAAATGAATCAAGGGGGCTATTTGGGTGGGATAGTGCGGAAGGTGTAAGGGTGTATGCATCCGGAGCTGGAGCACCTGAGCTCTGCCATTTACCTACCACGTGACCCTGAGCTATTCACGTAACCTCTATGTACCTCCGTTTGCCCATCTATGAAATGGGTGTAAGTCTTCCGAACTCATAAGGTTGTGTGGACCAAAAGCGTTTGTATGTGTCGCAGTACCTGATAAATGCCCTCGGGTGTCAGCTGCTATTTTGGCCTGTGGAGAGGCAAGAGGGGGTGGCTGAGACCATGCTACCTTCCCAAGGCTTAGCGTCCTTTTTTTTTTTTTTTTTAAAGATTTTATTTATTTATTTGACAGAGAGGAGAGAGATCACACATAGGCAGAGAGGCAGGCAGAGAGAGGGGGAAGCAGCTCCCCGCTGAGCAGAGAGCCCGATGCGGGGCTCGATCCCAGGACCCTGAGACCATGACCTGAGCCGAAGGCAGAGGCTTTAACCCACTGAGCCACCCAGGCGCCCCAAGGCTTAGCGTCCTTACTCAAGAAGTCCATTATGGAACCTGGAGCCTCAGACAGATGGCCAAGGCTCCAGTTCCAGCTCTGGGACTGACTGGCTGTGTGACCTCAGGGGAGGGGCTTTCCCAGCTCCGGGCCTCAGTTTCCTCGTCTGCAGAATGGATGGATTGAGCCAAGGCCCTGGCAGTCCATGAATACGGGTACATGACAAAGAAGAAAAGGCCCTCACTCGAAGGGGGTATGTGGGGGTGGCTGGGCTGCACCCTGAGACAGCAGTGACGAGCCGCCCTTGGAGGACCCCAGGCCCCTTCACTCACAGCACCCGCCTGCTCCAGGTGCCCTTTAGTTTACAGACGGTGAGCTGCTGATTTGCACCAGAAGTGCTCAGGGCAGACTCTTCTAGGGCTTTTGCTTGGGAACCTAAGGGGCTGGGATCTCAACAAATGCCCCTAGGTCCATACTCTTAGCTTTCTTCCTCTTTAAAGTCTGCGGACCGGGCCTGGGGTATCTGAGCCCAGAGGTGGCTGGGGGTCAAGCACCGATTTCCCACAAGCCCCCTCCAGCCACTGTTCACAGGGAACAATGACGAAGCTGTGACACACCCATCGCCTCCACTGGGGGGGGGGGGGGAGCCTGTGTCATCATCCTGAGCCCCCGAGAGGCCAAGCCCACTCAGTAGACCCTCCGTGGCATGACGGAACCCAGGGTCCTCAGCCCCCTGCCGGCCACGCTCTTCGGCAGCCCCCTGTGCGGGTCAGACTCCCTTCCCGACTCACCTTCCCCGAGGACTGGATGCCCTTGATGACGGCCATACCCACGATGCTCCAGGCCACCAGGAGACACAGGGTCATCTTCCAGTTGAGGCCGCCGCTCTCCGAGATGGAGTTGGAGATGTCCAAGGCCTCTCGGTACCAGAAGTAGGTAGTGGCTGAGCTCTTCTCACACTCGGCCTCCACCACTGGACGAGCAGCAAAGGCCACCTCAGGCGGGGCTGGGGGGCCACCTCCTCCGCCTGATCCCCACCCAGGGCAGGAGCGGGTGTGCAGCTGGCTGAGTGCGGCTAGCAGAGAGGGGGGGCTGTGCTCCTTTTGGGCGAGTCAGGATCTGGCAGACCCTGAGGACTCCAGATGGGGCTCCAGATGGGGCCTGGGAGGCTTCGGGACACACGGATCTGGCTGAATTCCCACACATGCCACCCCCTCCCCGCCTCCATCCATGGACGACAGCAAGGATTAGGCAGAGCCGGCCTCAAGTTCCTCCGGAAAGGTCCTGCGCTAGGAGCCAGGCATCTGGTTTCGCATCCCAGATCCTGGTGCGAACACAGAAAAGCCGCTCTGGACCTCAGTTTACCCATCTGTGAGGTGGGATAAATCATCCAGCCTTTTCTAAGATGCGCATGCAAATTAAGGCTGTTTCCAGATAGGACAGTATTCGAGTAACAGGCCCATTGAGAACAACTAAACAAAAGCCACACTTTCCAGAGTTTTCCCTACACTCATTTCATCCAATCCCCCTAAGAACTCTATGGGACAGGCTGACAATGCATTAGAATGGGAAATGCAGATCAGAGAGGGTAGGTGTCTAATTCAAGGTGACATGAGTCAGTGAATTCCCAAACCCGTGCCTAAGCCTCTTAGGCTCCTTCAAGCCCTTCTTGGGACGGGCTGGCTGGGGTCCCCGGGTGGTCCTCCTCGGGGGGTCCCATACTTGCCTGCCACAGTCCCATTCCTGATGACGGGACATTCACTCCACGGCAGCGGGTACTGGAAGGACTTGAAGAAGTAGAAGATACTCCACCCGATGATCACGTTATAATACAGCCCAACAAAGAGGCAGACCTGAGAACAAGGGTCCACGGTGGGGGGAGGGGTCGTGAAGGCCACAGACCCCTCCCCCCCACCCCCACGCCCAGTCCACAGCCCAACAGCTTCGCAGTCTTGCAGGAGGAGGAGGGGGAAGAGGAGGAGGAACGAGGCCCGGGCTCTGAGGGCCTCCTCCTAATCCTCCGTTCATCTGGTATTTAGGGAATCCACAGAGGAATGCTTCAGATATTAAAGATCTCTCCTCTAAGCGATGAACTCTTAAAATGTTAATTCTTTCCAGTTTGGAATTCTTCTGAGATGCTTAAAGCATTTCCCCATCATTTCCTGATGACTCGGGATGACAGTCGCCCAGCCGCCCTCCGGTACCGGGGAGGCCCGCGCAGCCTTCGTGTCCCCAGACAACGGCCCCAGACAGACAGACTGCACGGCTCTCGGGGCCCTGAGAATGCTTCCTCCTGGTGTCTTGTGTCCTCCCTCCTCTCAGGACACCGCTCTCCCTTTGGTACTGGCGGCAGCCTGCCCCCAGAAAGATGTCACTTCTCATGTGTTGGAGATGCGATCACTAGCCTCGGTAGAATTCCACTTGAAAGAGGAATGTGTCGATTCAGACTGAGGGTCGGAGCGGCTTCTCTGAAAGCAATGCTTTTACACACTCTGGCTGCTGATAGGGCCCTTCCGCCTGCAGGGGCCCAGCTCGGTTATGCTGATCCCTGGCTCCCGCTGTTCCAAAGCCTCACCCCTCCTGGCCCGAGACCTTCTCCCACTCTGTTCCTGTGCCTAGCAAACAGGCAATGAGACCTCATGCCTCAGGGCGGCCTTTCCCTGGGCCCCACGCTCGCCCAGTGCCAATACTCTTCAGTCAAGGAAAGAGGAAGGGCCTCCCTCATGCAGGGCTGAAGGGCTGGTAAGCAGACAGAGGTATCCGGGACAGTCCATGAGTCCGCAGAGAACTCCGGCGGAGATGTCCCAGTCTTTCCTCCTTGGTAACAATTCCAAATATTATATCCTGCCCCAGGCAGCGCAGCCCGCTTTCAATGTAGGACATGCGTGGCCCTGAGACGCCAGCTGGGAGCAGTTCTCGTGCACAGGGTCTCCCTCCCTACCCCTGACCTGGCCCCAGACTCCTGTCTGCAAACCCCACCCCCCACCAGCCAGCTCGCGCCCAGGGCCGGCCCCCGACTCACTATGCAGCTGGAGAAGCCGATGCCCCCCAGGCGGGGACACACGTAGTGCCACACGCCAATGCTGCCTCGCCGGATCCTCTGGCCCACGGCCAGCTCCAAGAAGAAGAGCGGGATCCCGATGATGACCAGCAGCACGAGGTAGGGCACCAGGTAGGCACCTGGGGAGGAGAGGGGCGTGTCAGAGGGCGTCCAGAGCACGGCACCGGGCTGAGGGCCGACAGTCACGTCCTGCAGTCTTGCCCGCACCTCTGACCATCCTCAAACTGCTGCCACGCCTGGCACTCCTCCAGGAGTGGTCTGGCTCCCACGTATGACCCACCACCACGCACTGGCCCCCCGGACCCCCCTTCTTCCCTTGACTCCCCTGATCTGAAATGCTGGGGGAGGGCTGCTCGCAAGTTGGATTCAGAGGCAGACGGACAGACGCCGTACCGTCTCTTCAGAAATTCACGTGTCAAGTCCCCGGCCGCCTCCTGACATCCTGGGAGGACACCTGTGCGCACTCGCTCCCGCCCCCAGAGGAGCAGCCCCAGACGGAGTGGGCCCTGCTCCCTCGCCCCCCAGAGGCCCAGACCCCCGGCCCGGCCTTGCCCGCTGCTGAAGCAGACGCTGACGCCGCAGACAGGGCAGCTCCAGGGAAGCAGAGCTTGGAAGCTCTCCAGGGATAGAGGGTCTGACCGGCACCACCATGAATCTACAGCTAATTGGGAGGAACGAGAGAAAGAAATTAGCAGTTCGGAAACGCAGAACCGGGAGGATCGTAATGGAGAGACGGAATGGATCTCGATAAAGATTCCAGATGATAAATTAAGCTCACGGTCCCTGGCCTCACTGCAGATGCAATTTAATTCCAAGTGACAGGGCGTTTAGCAGGAGAATTAAAATCGCGTCTGGACACAGACGAGTGATCTCTGCGGAGAGCTGTGCCAGCAACCTAGTCCTGTTAACAAAGCCGCCGGACGGCCCCAGTCACCAGGGCCCTGGTGGTCACCCAGCAGCCCCAGACCAGGCGTTGCCGGCTAGGAGTATCCAGAAGACTCCCAGCCACACACGGCTCTGCCCCCCAAAACAGGACATGCCACATGTATCCAATCTGCCCACAACCCTGGGGGACCAGGCATTTCCCGGGCACAAGGCCCGGCACTTGGGATAGTCGGCTGTTTATTACAGGCCTACCCTGGGCCGGGTGTGTGCCGTGGGGGGATCTGGGGGCAAAAGAAAGCACAGCCCTATCCCAGCACAGCTCACAATCTGGAAGGCAGGAGCAGCAGGTTCCTGGGAGCAGTGTGAGGACACACACACACACACACACACACACGGACCAGTCACAGAGGGCCGGCTGAGCTCCAGGAGTGCCAAGGGAGAGGTCAGGGTCCAACGCAACTAATCAGGAAAGGCTTCCAGGGGCGGTAAGCCACCCAGGCTGACACGACAGCATCTAATTCATTAAACATACACCTACACGCGGTCACACATACACATGAGTTCCACTTATCACTAACAAGGAGCGCCATCCTGGGGCCAAAAGGAGGGGGGGCCTGAAGGACTCCTGGTTCTGTCTCTTGCTCTGGGGTTCAGGAAAATGCAAGAGGAGACTCGTGACATGCACGGCCCAGCCATGCATAGCGCTCAGGGGCTGGGGTCCGGGTGAGGCTTTTTGGGTAGGCAGAGGTCCTTTTTCTTATCAACCCTGTTGAGATCGCCTGGAAATGCACCCTCTCCCACCTTCGAAAATACAATGTGGAGACGCAATGGGATTCCCTTTGCTATTTCAGTGACTTGCGGGAACTTTACGTCCTCCCTCTCAAAAGCTGGGAGCACTGTTCAGGGTGTCAGGCTCTGGGAAGCTGGGCTGAGACCTCCTGGATCTCTGCAGTCTCGGTCTTGGTCTATACTCTGGGTCTTGCTTCCGGCAAACCCTGAGGTTATTTCTGGGATTTGGAAGGCCACCTGGGTCTCAGCCTGTCGAGATGCATATCGAGTAGGGGCTGAGACCCAGTCCCCGGGGCCAGACCTCCCAAGCCGGAATCCTGGCTCCGCCGCTTACTAGCTGTGTGACTTTGGGCCCATTCCTTGATCTCTCTGTGCCACTTTTGGTCATCTAAAAGAGGATGATAACATTTGGCAGAACCACACAAAACTGCTGCTATGTGACCATCTTTGGCTCAGAAAAGCCCCCCCATTCACAGGCTTCGACGCTCCCTCTTGCACGGGGGGCTATTGTGAGAGTTACAAGAGTTACCTCGCCTTAGTCAGCACTGAAAGAAAGTTTGCCACTTTGTCATAAAAATCAACAGAAACAAACAAAAAAAAAAAAAAAAAACAAAAAAAACAAGCCAACTAAGAGAACCAGATCAAAGGAACCCTCAGCATCGAGCAGAGCTAAGCAGAGTTCCAGAATGCCCACCCAGATTTAAGCCAGGTTCGCCCGGCGCCCCCATGGCTCAAAACCACAGAGCTGCCTCTCTCCGACCCAACAGTTTTCTCCTTCCTGGGTCTCAAATAGGATCATTTGCCTCCTTCCAGAAATCATTTGGGTTGACTTACCGTAATGCTCGTAGACTACGTGAGAGTTAAGGGCAGAGATAAGAAGGGATTCCAGGAATCAGAGAGGATGGAAGAATGCGAGCAGGAACAGGGAATGGAGAGCTCAAAATCCTGAGAGCTAACAACTCTTCTGGGGGCTGTCCGCAGGGTCTGGGGCCAGGGCGATGGGCTGGAGGCACCCAGAGCGGGAAAGCTTTGGCAAGCCCACTGCCCCGGGAGTGTGTGTGGTGGGGAGAGGGACTCTGATTCAGCACCCAGCGCCCACGCACAGCTGGTCACTAAGCCACAAAGGACAAGGTTAGAGGTTTCCGGCTGGAGTCCCCAGAGGTGACGTGTCCTCTGACGTCACCGTGGCTGCCTCTTATCAGCATCTCTCAGCACATAAGAGAACCACACACCAGATTTGTATCGTTACTTTGGGCCGGTCTTGGAGCCACTCAGTGACCTGAGTCTGGCCACGCCACCCAGGCCAAAAGCTCTAACTGGCAGTTACTGATTGATTGATTGATTAATTGGGGCGGGAGGCGGAGAAAGACCTTTTGAAGCATGGAGAGCATATGGTAAATAGACCATGCTCTAGTGGAAAGATAAAAGCCTCTGGCCTCAGTTATACTGGCTCGAAGGGCCATTTTCACTTCCTGCCCTTCAACAGAAATTGGAAAGGAGGGGAAGCCTCCAGCCAGACTTGGTCTCTGGGCCAGAAAGGGTGCATTCTAAAAAAAAAAAAAAAAAAAAAGAAAGGGTGCATTCTAGAAAGGAGGGAATGTCTCTGAACGGGGCTGCATCTCTGGGAGAGGCTCCGTGGCCAGAGCCCCATGGAGCAAAGACAGAAGGAGTCAGGTTAAATGCCTCCAAAGCTGTGGCCAACCGTCAGGCTGGCGTGGGGCAGTCCCAGGCCATGGGGACTAAGAGACACAAGGGCTCGCTACTGGCTCAAGTCACTTTCCCAGATGTCCCAGCTCGTAAATGTCATCGTCTTTAGCCTGCTAGGTTTTTCTCTTTATTTTCTGCTCGTTTTCTCCTGGTTTCAAAACAAATTACCTTTGGAACAGTCCAGCCTGCCTCAGAGGGGCTGGGGGATAAGGCCCAGGGTTTGCTACCCGGGTTTGATACCAGGGGCAAGATCCTCTAGGTGGATTAACATGCAAGGGGTAGTGTGAGGCCCCCTCCTCCCTGAGAGGCAGCAGCAGGGGCACTTAGATGTCAGGGCCAAGCTGTCCAGGTTAGAATCCTTACGTTATCACTAGCTGTGTGACCTTGAGCAAGTCATCTAACCTCTCTGTGCCTCAGTTTTGCAGTCTCTACCATGAGGATAATGACTCTTCCCTCACATAGGGTGTAGGGGAAATCAATGGCTGAATTGCATGAAACTGGTGTTTTGGTTGTTCCAAGATGCTCACATATCAGCAGTTTCATGCATTTCAGCCTAATAGCCAATAAGTGTTGAACAGGGCCTGGCATGTGGCAAGCATTTCATTAGAACGGCCAACCGCTGCCCTTCACTATGCCTCAGATACGATGTTAAGCATTCTACACGTAAAGCCCATTGAATCCTCCCCACTCTGCCGTGAGGCAGGATCGACCCTCATTCCCATTTTACAGATGAAGAACTGAGAGGCACAGAGAGCTCAAGCAACTTGCACGGGGCCGCAGGGCTGGCCGGCTGCGTTGGGGTCTGCCCACGGGCCGTTCCGGGCCAGAGCCCGTGTCCTCGTTATCACCGCGCCTGACGGCCTCTCGCTCGCTGTTAACCATTGGCTCTTTCTGGGGAGCCTTCCTCGAGAATCCCGAGCGCCACCCTCCAAGAGCCCCAATTCTGCACCAGCACAGGGCTGTTCCTTTCCACGCCTCGGCCCGGCCCGTCCGCGGGGCGCCGTCGGGGCAAGCGGGGCCGCCTCTTACCGCCTCCATTTTTCTGGCACAGGTAAGGGAACCTCCAGATGTTGCCCAGGCCCACGGAGAACCCGATCTGGGCCAGGATGTACTGCAGCTTGCTGTTCCAGGCCGGCCGGTCCTCGGCCTCCAGCTCCTCCTCCGCCGCCTTCTGCTTGCCGCCCGCCTCGCCCGCCACGTTCAGGATGCTCTGCTTGTAGTCCACCGGCTCCTCGAGGGCCAGCAGGTCGGCCACCGACTCCGTGACATGCTCGCTGCTGTGCTCACGCTGCGTCACCTTGCTGTTCTTCGGCATGGGTGCCGCCTGGGCCACACAGCCCCGCTCCGCCGCACTCAGAGAAGGTGACTCCCGGCTGCCGTCAGCGCCTTCTCATCCGGGGACCTGGGAGAGCGACCGGGGGAGCAGGAGAGGATTAGCCGACCACACCAAGAGAGGGGGGAGCCCACGTGGGCCCCGGTCCCCCATCACTCCGCGGCATGTACTCAGAGGCCGGGCAGTGAGTGGCCTGGAATACTGAGCTTGCCTTCCTCCCCGTCCGAGGCTGCCCACCGAGGAGCTCAGAGTCTGCAAACTCGGTTTTCCCACAGGCCCTAGGTGAGCAGCACTGAAAGGTACACCTACGGATGCTCGGGTGGCTCATCGGTTAAGAGGCTGCCTTCGCTCAGGTCATGATCCCGGGGTCCTGGGATCGAGCCCCGCGGCCGGGCTCTCTGCTCAGCGGGGAGCCTGCTTCTCCCTCTCCCTCTGCCTCTCGCCTGCTTGTCCTCGCTCTGTCTGTCAAATAAATAAATAAAATCTTTTTTTTTTTTTTTTGACACAGAGAGAGAGATCACAAGTAGGCAGAGAGAGGGGGAAG
>JAPYYM010001440.1:0-13467 GCA_028534135.1 Potos flavus | reverse complement strand
AGTGTTTCCTAGTTAAATCCTACATCAGGAATTAGGACTAGATTTCTCAAAAGCAATGGGTTGGTTCTGAATCATGTCATTAGCCCTAGCTCTTCTCCTATAGCTAGTTAGAGCAATTTCTGTTGTGTCATCCAAGTAGAGCTGATTTGTGTTTTCTCTCCCTGAGGAATCCACTGAAGTAACCCCTGAGGTAAGTAATCTTTATTGAAATGAAATTCATGTAATATTATCCAGTAGTGATTTCTTTTGTACTTTTATAACCGTTGCTTTTGGTTCTTAACAGGAAGTCGAGCTGAGTGATGAAGAAAAGAATTACCTGAAACAGCTGGTAACTTTCAAATAAACTTATACTTTAAATTAAAAAATAATAGTCACTTTCTCCTCCCTCAAATTATCAGTATAATTTAGTTCCAAATAAATGTTTTAAATCATATGCAAAATCAATCATATTTCTCTTACATAGTTCTGTATCTATTGATGGATATGAAGTAATTGTTTTTGCAATAGATATGAATTGATCTTTTAAGAAAAATGATTTTGAGCAATTATCTGATTTTGAAACAGTTGCAAACCTCAAAAATGTGTTTTGTTTGTTTGTTTTCAAATGACCTACTTTGGAACTATGCTTCGCCTTCTCTTTGATGGAATAACATGATCTGACCAGAGAGGGAGACAAACCAAAACAGGCTCTTAATAATAAGAAACAGACTGAGGGTTGCTGGAGGGTAGGGGGGTGAAGGGATGGGGTAACTGGGTGATGGACATTAAGGAGGGCATGTGATGCAGTGAGCACTTGGTATTACATTAGACTGATAAAAAAAAAAAGACTGATGAATCACAGACCTGTACCTCTGAAACCAATAACACATTATATATTAATTAATTGAATTAAAATAAAAATTTTTAAAAAAGAAATAACATGACCTGATGTCTCAAAATCAAAGTCTCTTTGAGACTATTTTCTTACTACGGCAGTTCTTATAACCAATATTCTGGCTGAAGACATGTGTATCTCAGCGAAAGGACATAGGCTTTGGAATCAGCAAATTTGTCTTCCAACACCAGCTCCACCACTTTTTATGAGTGTAATATTTATTAAGTACTTAATCCCAGGCAGCTAGTGTACCATCAGCTGAAATAAAAAAATAGAAATAAACTGTTCACCGAGGGCTTTTGTGAAGATTATTTCAAGTAATATATGCAAACTATATAACACAATGCCAGGGATACAATAGATGTACTAAGAGTATTAGGTATTTTCTAATTGTTATCCTATACAATGTAAAAATATCTTCTAAAGATTTTATAACAGAAGCTGTATTTACATAAATGCTTTCAAACTATAATCCTCCCATTGAAAACCCATTTGATTTTAGTAAGTTCTCACTGTTATTTAGAATTTAGCATTCTTCCACCATATGAACCATATATTATAGCCATGGATCCAGTAAATACTTGGTCCCTGGCAACTAAGAAAATAGGTTTGCAATCATAAGAACTGTAAATTATTCTCTGGGACATTGTTATTTTAATTCTATCTTTATCCCATACAATAATTCAAGATAAGGCTTATGAAACAGGCTTAAAAGAAGGATTTGGAAGAAGAGAACATTCTATGAATAGAAAATATGTGCCTGGCACTATGCAGAACATTCTCTTTATATTACTTTGGATAGTCCAGCAGTGTAAGTGATGCTCAGAGAGATTAAGCAACTGGCTCAGAATCCTAGATTCCAGTGAATAAAATCATGAGCAATTATAGTGAGCTTATTTGACTCTAAAGACCAGAAATGGAAAAAGAAATGATAAACTTAGATACCTTGGTTCTTCTTTAAAATTCTTTTACTTTATTACATATAAATTTTCTTTTTCTTTTAGATATTTTTCCCAGAGTGAATGAATTGATTAGAAGATTTCTTCAATTTTGTTGTTCACTCTATAATATGATATCGCTTACAGTGATTTCTATATAATTTCACTCTGCTTTTGTCCGGTCTACTTAGAATAATTTAGAAATTATCTAAATAAGTGAAGTTATAATTCATACCATTTTATCTCTTTTTTGAACCTTGGAAGAAATTACATGAAGAGTGATTAATAATTTTATTTCTCTGTAGGACCAAATCCACCAGTTTTACCAGAAGTTCATCTCCCCCCAATATTTCCAGGCTGTTCATCCACAGGAGATAGCTATAAACCCTTGGAATCGCCTGAAGGAAATTACCTACCCATTTATTCCCACTTTGGTATGTTTGATATTTTGAATAAGTAAAGTATACTGGCCTTTTGTTAAAAAAAATAAAGATATCAAATAAAGAAAAAATCCCAAATTCTCACATGGAAATTAAATCAAATGTAAGTAAAATCTCAAAGTCAGTAATTAAAATAAAAATATGTAGTTAAATATAGGAATATAAGATCATAACAATAGTGATAAAGGATTGCATTTATACTGAATTTTAATTTCCTAACACTGACATATATATTTTACTTGATTTCTGCAGCAATTCCTTGAGAGGAGAAGATATAGGTTATATTATTTTACAAAAACGGTCTGGAAATTAAAGAAGTGGAATATCTGTAATAAGTTTAGTTAGCATCCAAATTCTCTTATAGATTCAAAAATAGAAAAAGAAAATTTGCCTCTGATGATAACTGCTAGGATCAACTGTCTTAATTTACATCTTAAAATTAAATTGCTGGTCAAAAGCTAAATATATCTATAGTAAAATAATATATAGGTAAAAAAAGCCAACATGTCAAAATATGGAACAGCAAATCCAAGAGTAAATGCTGATATTTACTGAGTATTAACTTGCGTCAGCCACAGTTCTAAAACCTCTGTCAATATTAACTAGGTTCATGCTCACATACACCTGTGAGGTTGTTATCTTTAATGGCCAATGTGTAGGTGGTACCAACATGCACAGGGAGGCTAAATTAATTGCCCGTGATTACAGTGCATGTAATAAGTGGAAGAGGCAGGATTCCACCCAGGAGTCAAGCCCCTGGCCCCTCCTCTGAAACACTCCACTACTGAGGCTGTACTGCACGCAAATGCCAGCTGGAGATTAATCCGAGGGATGGTTTTTACCTGCCATGGCATTGGTCCACAGCTAGGTTCTCTTCTCCAGTTTGGTCCTCCCAATATTGGAAAAGGATCAGACAACTTTTCCAAATAACATTAGGTGAGAAAAATAACATCACTGATGTGGATAAAAGCTGGGCTGTATTTTCTGAATAGGAACATTCACTTTGCTGTCATTCCTTAGTTGTGTGTTTTGCAATTGCTTACCATGAATCCACTGAGAGACCCGATAGATAGAAATGAGTTACTGACTCACATATCCTCAACCTCATCTTTAGAAGAAGAAACAAATTTATAAAGAAGTTTACTAAGTGTTAAGTTAGAATTATGCGCACAAAGAGGGTGTAATATGGGAAGGTCAATTGATACCTAGATTAGGGCCTGATATGACCTTTAGGAAACTCAGACAAAGCAAGAAATGTCAGGAGGACATCGAAGGCAGAAGTAAATGAAACTGATAGACTATTTACAGAATAAATCTAAAATAAAGACATCTAGGGACATCTGGGTGACTCTGTCAGTTAAGCGTCCAACTCTTGGTTTCAGCTTAGGTCCTGATCTCATGGGCTGCAAGATTAAGCCTCACATTGGGCTCTGCTCTAAGTGGGGCATCTGCTTGAAAATTCTCACCCTCACGCTTTCTATCTCCAAAATAAACAAACAAATCTTAAGAAAAAGACATCTAACAGAATGAATTGTGAAGGAGTTGTTTTTAAAGACAGTTAAATTTTCAAAGGACACTTTGCTTGATCCAAGTGTCTGATAATCAAGAAATTATCATTTAAGAAGAATATATTTTATAACCAATAAACAACTTCGAAATTAAAACGTTCCTTTGAAATGTGTTCAAAGATATAAGTATTTCTCATTTAATGGAGGCGTTAAATAGAACCGTTGCAGAATCTGGCTATTATCTATCAAGTCTTTAGTTATTTGCACAACAAATACATGCTCACAGCCTATTATGTTGGTACTAGGATATTTATTAGTAATAAATATATATAATTTTATTTCTGCAAAGCCAGGATGTATGTATTATATACATATGTACTATATGTATTACACACACATATATGTGGACATGTATATATGTACGTACATACATATATATGTCTATCCTGAAATATAAATTTTATTGCTAATCAAATATTTTCTCTTTATTCATAGGTTTGACTAGAAAAATCTTTTCTATAACTTTCCACATCTGTCACATCACCTGGGATACCAACCTGTTTGACTGCTTGTTGAAAAGGCAACAATCCTGAGCCACAGTAAAATTGTGTGAAATATTGTCTGTATTGCTTGTATTCTTACTTTCTATCACACTGGATGTGCTAGGTCTGGATTGTGGTCTCGTATTAACTGTATTGATGATCAACTGAAGCCTCCGTAGCATGATTGCTGAGACAAAAATCACACATCTCTTGCCAAAACATTAAAGTTTCAAATGCATTTTTAGCTGTATGGTCTTTTTTTCTATCCCTCATACATAGAGATGAGGCCACTGTTACTGGAACAACCAGTCCTTTAACAACTAACTGACACCATTTGGACAGCACTGAAGCAAAGGCCCTCAATCTCAAGTGGGCCCCTTAGACCCAACGCCTGAGAAGCTTCAGTTTATGGGCCCCACTGTGGCTGTCCCTCAGCAGGATTTAGTCCTCACCGTAACAGCTCTGTGACTGTTTCTGTTCCCATGTGTCTATTCCAAACAACTTTCACCGAAATCCTCAAGTCTGCAGTCACGGTCCCTGTCTGCCCAGCTGAGAGCCCAGAACATCAGCCCTCTAAGAATCCAGTATAGACCTTGGGAACCTAAACATTCTGAGGCCTTCTATTGGTGGTTAGACTTTTTTCCAACAAATGTCGAGCCCGTATGACAGGCCAAACTTTTTTTCTGGATGTTGTTGTATGGCAAAAAATAAAACAAAGTTCTTGGCCTCATGGTGTTCACAGTCCAATCATTGGAGGAAGACAACAAGCAAGAAAAGAAACAGCAGGTTCTATGCCAAGTGCTGATAAGTGTGCTACAGAAGAAGAAGGAGAATAGCAGGAGGATATTTTAGATAGGGCAGTCAGGGAAGGCCATTCTGGCAAGTTGACATTTGATCTGTGAAATGAAAATGTGAGAGTAGCTGGAGGAACCCAGGTGCAGTAGAAGCAACAGTAAAAGCAAATTCACTGAGGCAGGTGCCTGGCAGAGAGAGGAGAGAACACATAGAGTCCAGCCTGGCTTGAGAAGAGTGGGAGCTGGAGACACCCATGGAGAGCACATCAGAGCAGGAGAAGGCCATAATGGCCTTGCAGTTTGTGTTATGAGAGTCACCATGTGATGCATATTTGAGAAGGGTGAACGAGTAAATCTAGGGGACTTTTGTGTGACTTCAAAGAATCCTCTTGTCATGTAAGGGTCCCCTGTAGTGTTCCATTCCATTTATTTCCCCTTCACCTCCTTCCTTTCCCACTCACCTGGGCTTCACCCTCGATCATTTTAAACATTTGTTAAATAGTTCCCAATGACTCCCTGCGTTTGACCAACCTACCTGTAAAAGCCTAACCCTGGAAAATCTCTAAAAATCTACTTCTACTGTTCTTTTACCCTGGCAGTTAAATTCTAAAAGATAAAAAACAAAAATCTCCTAATCATACAATTTCCCCCTTTGTCTGTTTATGTTTTCTATACTTTACTGGATATTCAAAACTGCTTTCAAACACTTCTTTGCTGGAGTTAGAGGTAGCTATATTTTCTTTTTTGTTCCCCCAAACTGTTGGTAGCTTCATTACTCTCCTCAAGGTTTCAATGATCTACCCTCCACTCAGTCTTAGAAAATTATTTATTTCCTTTTCTCCACCAAAGAGAATACCCAATCCATTCAGCATAAACGTCCACCTTCCAGTGTAACCTTCTCTAATGATCTCACTGAGCACTGACTTTCACCTTCTCTTCTCAAAGGTATGCTGATCTTCTATTCCAGAGTCAATTTCTTTTTCTCTCCTTTTTACTCCCTACCAAAGCGACTCATTTTTTTTTAACATATAATGTATTATTTCTCTCAGGGGTACAGGTCTGTGATTCATCAGTCTTACACAATTCACAACGCTCACCATAGCACATACCGTCCCCAATGTCCATCACCCAGCCACCCCATCCCTCCCACCTCCCTCCCCTCCAGCAACCCTCAGTTTGTTTCCTGAGATTAAGAGTCGCTTATGGTTTGTCTCCCTCTCTGGTTTCATCTTGTTTCATTTTTCCCTCTCTTCCCCTATGATCCTCCGTCTCGTTTCTCGAATTCCTCATATCAGTGAGATCATATGATTGTCCCTCTCTGATTGACTTATTTCGCTTAGCATAACACCCTCTAGTCCCATCCACATCATTGCAAATGGAAAGATTTTGGATTTTTTGATGGCTGCGTAGTATTTCAGTGTGTGTGTGTGTGTGTGTGTGTGTGTGTGTGTGTGTATCTCACATCTTCTTTATCCATTCATCTCTCAATTAACATCTAGGCTGTTTCCATACATAGTTTGGTTATTGTGGACATTGCTGCTATAAACATTCAGGTGCACGTGTCCCTTCAGATCACTACATTTGTATCTTTAGGGTAAATACCCAGTAGTGCAATTGCTGGATCATAGCGTAGCTCTATTTTCAACTTTTCAAGGAACCTCCATACTGTTTTCCAGAGTGGCTGCACCAGCTTGCATTCCCACCAACAGTGTAGGAGGGTTACCCTTTCTCCGCATCCTCGCCAACACCTGTCGTTTCCTGACTGGTTAATTTCAGCTATTTTAACTGGTGTGAGGTAGTATCTCACTGTGGTTTTGATTCGAAGCTATTCATTTTTAATAGGAATAGTTGTGGTGAAAGTAGTAATGATGATTATTACAGGTAAAATGTACTGAACATCTATTATGTGTGATACAATTAATATGTATTGTCTCAATTAATCTCACAATTAATAACAACAATGCGTAGAGGTAATTGGAGCTTGCTCCCAAAGACACTACTGCAGTTGGTCCTGTTGATTCAGTCTTACTGGTCAGTAAGTGTCCGTGTGACTCCCTTCCTTCCACTACTTCTATGTGTTTTGCATCAACTCCTTTTTCTCAGACTTAATGTTGATGTTCAGTAGGGTTCCTAACTAAGCCTCTTTCCTTACTATATTCCTTCTTCTACCATTCTGCCACTTTAAGAACTTTTAACTTATATTGTTTAAGAGTTTATTTTAAAAAGAAATTTTTTTAAAAGATTTTATTTATTTATTTGTTAGATAGAGAGCACAAGCAGGCAGAGAGCCAGGCAGAGGCAGAGGGAGAAGCAGGCTCCCTGCCGAGCAAGGAGCCTGATGTGGGACTCGATCCCAGGACCCTGGGATCATGACCTGAGCCGAACGCAGAGGCTTTAACTCACTGAGCCACCCAGGCGTCCCTAAAAAGAAATTTTTTATAATCATATCCCAAGCCACAGGTGTATTATGTAGCTTTATGTACAGTTTTCTGATACATACTAATATAAACAAAAAATTCTAAAAACCCTTCTATCCACGTACTGTCTAAAATCATCTTGTAAATTTATGTATTCATCTAACTAATATTTATTGACTATGTACCACATGCCAGACATTATTCTAAGACTCTGAAGATACAGTAGCCCATGAACTAACAATATTTCTGCCATTACCAATAGTAATGAAGTTATTAAAAAAAGAACTTTTCTCTTCATAATAAAAAGATATATTCTATAACAAATGCTATAGGACAAAAGATCTAATTTTTCTTTCCTTTTTTAAAAATTTGAGTACATTTGGGGCACCTTGGTGCCTCACTCAGTTGAGTAACTGCCTTTGGCTCAGGTCACAATCTTGGGGTCCTGGGTTTGAGCCCCGTGTCTATATTAAGTTGAAGGTCATTTAAGATCAAACACATTCTAAGAAAACCTTTTTTTACTCCCTACTATACTTTTTATTATATGCTGCCATATTTTACATCTTTTTATTCACATTTTTTTACATCTAATTATGGCCAATTCTTTCCCATTTAAAGAATTCCCTTTAACATCTCTTGTAGGCTAGTTTAGTGCTGACTAATTCCTTTACCTTTGGGAAACTCTTTATCTCTCCTTTAATTGTGATTGATAACCTTGCAGGGTTGAGTATTCTTGGTGGTAGATTTTCTCCTTTCAACACTTTGTATATATCATGCAATTCCTTTCTGGCCTACAAAGTCTCTGCTGAAAAATCAGCTGATAGCTTTATAGGGTTTCTCTTGTGTGTAACATTTTCTTCTCTCTTTAAAATCTTCTCATGCTTTTAAAATTCTCTCTTATCTTTAATCTTTGACAGTTTAATTATTATGTGTCCTGGTGTGGACCTCCATGGGTTTATCTCATTTGGAATTCTTTACGCATTCTGTTGGGATTTAAACCTGGAAGTTCATTTCTTTCCCTAGGATAGGGAAGTTTTCAGGTATTATTTCTTCGAATAAGATTTCTGCCACCTTTCTCTATCTTCATCTTCTTCTGGGACCTTTATAAGGCAAATGTTCATTTTCTTAACATTCTCCAAAAGATTACTTAACCTATCTTCATTTTTTAAAATTCTTTACCATTTTTGCTAGTTACTTTGGGTGCTTTCCATTACCCTGTTTTCCAGATCACTCATACATTCTTCTACATCTGCTAATCTGCTGATTTCCTTTTCACTTTAGTAATTCACACGAGAATATATAGAGAATGTTGTTTTAATTAGATAAATAAACATCATGGATTTTGTCATAGACTATAAACTGTTTCATTGTAAGACAATTGAAGGACAAAGAGAAAAGAGAATGAAGAAAGAAGGAAAATCCAGAAAAAATACCACCATAAATATAATTCACTGTTTGCACTCTTATGCCACCTATTTAATGCCACGCTTGTGATATGGTGATAGATCTTTATTGGTGTTTCCCTTTTAAATATAAACCCTGACATTTTCAAACAGAACAGTGGATGGTTATAGAGGAAATTATATCTGTTTTACCTAACTATAAAATATCAGGACATGTTCTGGTCCATCAATATTCTAAAATGACCTGCTGTCCTTGGAATATGGCACCATAACAAACACAAGAAGGTTTTTCCAGTCCTTAGATTCTGCCTTCATGTTTTCCATACTCACACACAATCCCCATACTTCCGATCATGTTATAGCAGAAAGTGGTGGAATATTGCTGACACTATGATATCCAACCTGAAATACGGGTAAGTTAAGCTTAATTGTAGGTTTCAAATGTATATATTAGCATCTATCTATTTTTATTACCAGACATTTTAGTTTTGTTCCTGATGTTGTTTGGTATTGCCCTTTGAAATTAGTTCACTTTTTCTTCATGAGGCTATGAATCTCATAGATGTATTAGAATGGTGTCTAGTAACATTGCTTACATGAGTCAATAAAGAAACAAGAGAGAGATGGAGGGAGAGAGTAATAAAATAGTTAGAAAGGAATGAAGTTATGACAATTCCAAATGAGTAAGCAGGGCTTCTTTTTAAAAATCAGACTTAGTTCAATACTTATTAAATCCTATATATCTTTTTTCTATTGAGAATATACTAAAGATTAGTTTTGCTTTGCATTTGAGAATACATATCTATAAAGCTTAGAAATCAATGAAGTATATAAAATAATTTAAAATGAATTTAACTGTAATTCTTCTTTTTGCCTTATAAAACATGTGTATGTTTTGTTTACTACCCAGAGAATAGCAATAATTTCTAATGGGTGGTTCAAATATAGCATAGATTATTCACCTAATAAGTATTTTCTTAAGACACCTGATAAAAATTAAACCATAACTTGTATTTATGGGACCTAATCCCTAGACAAATAATATATTATTGAGTCTATCATTTGGTTTCCCAAACTTTATGCTACACAGATAATTCCCTGGAGATACTGCTAAAATGAGATTCCTAGTCTATCTCTAAGCTTCTGATGCAGTGATTCTGGAAAGAGGGCCTATGAATTTGCATTTCCACAAGCTCTCAGGTGATTCTGATTCCGATGGTTCCATGTATCACATTTTGAATAACAGTGGACTAGGACATAACATTTATAAAACCTAAACATGATTTTCTTATATTCAGTTCTAACTACAATGAATTATTTAACCAGTGGCAAAAACTTGAACTATTGTACAAATTTACCTAGGGACTAAATGAAAATAAATTTTCCTTCTATCTAGTATATAATCATGCACATATGGCTTCCACTGAGCAACATGAGCCTCTAAAGACTCAAAGGAAGTAAATTAAATTCCAAAATACGTGCCTCCAGCTACTTGTGAGATATATAGACTGAGCATCTATGGTTATTTGATTTCAAAAGAAGAATTTTTTTTTATTATACAGTACTCAATGGATGACTAAATTTTGGCCAATTTTGGATATACTTAAAGACTTAAAGTTTGCCAAAGTCAATAGAAGAAAAGCACATTTTAATAATTTGGAGGGAACATACTTGAAATAAATGAAGACTCCAATTTTATTATGACTGCTGTCACCACTAAGTAGACAAGAGATAAAATTTTAATAAAATGGTATCATTTTTGGCATAGAGTTGTTCCAACTTGGACATGCATTTGTTGAAATAAGGAGACAGTGCTTCTCGGAAACATTTTTACCGTTTCAATCACTTTTACGCTTGGCTTACTGAAACTTACTTTTACCTTTGTCTTATGCACATATGCGTAGACTAACACTGGGATTAATATTTGGTGGGTCCACTTGTTTCCTGTCATCTGCTTTACAATCTTCTATTGTAAAATCAGCATGTTCAGTTTATCTTGGTTTCTGTGGGGACAGGTTTTGGGCATTATTTTCAGTTCAATAATATGATTTCACATTTGACATGATTTAGAAAAACAAATGGAGGATTTCAGTGTATTTAAATACATTAGTGCTCAGGAAAAGCACCTCATCACTTAGGGCTTCAGAATTTCAGCCTCTGACTCTTGAGTCTCATCTTGGATAACAGGTAATACATTCATGTACGATCAAGTATGATGTCGTATTTTAATCTTTTGTTTATTGGAATAAGTTGAAAATCATTTATAAAATGTATATTATTGACTGATAATTTCTCATAAAGAAACAATTTAAAGACATAATGATCTGATATGAGAATCTGAAGGTGAGTTCAGGATTTCAGTGCCTCTGAATTGACAGCAATCATGTTACAAAGAGAATGATGTGCAAAATGGAGAAGCTGTGCTCCATCATCTCTGCTGGTGGGATTTTCTAAAGATCTCTTTATTCCCTTGACTAAATCGGTGACATCAACTTTGTTAAGAACTACTTTTACCTTTAACTTAAAGTTGGGAGTTTAAATTTTATAAGAAAATTATCTCTTCAGTAGTATGTTTGCCAATGTGTATATTATTTCAAAAATTTAAAAACAGACTCTTAATTATAGAGAACTAATTGATGGTTCCCAGAGGGGAGATGAGTGAGGGGAATGAGTGAAATAGCTGACGGGAATTAAGGATACACTGATCATGATGACCACCCATAATGTACAGAATTGCTAAATCACTATATATTTTTTTATTTTAGTAATTCATTTTTTATGACATGTTATTATTTTATTTGAAATTTGGCTGATAAAGAAGTTTTTACTATTTAAAATTTTATTATTGTGTAATTTCGGAAATATTTTTTCAAAGCCTTACATCAGTCAATTTATCTATCTATCTATCTATCTATCTATCTATCTACTTATCTATAGAAGACCACTTACTGTGAATTTCTCTCAATCCTCTCCTTTCAAGAAAATGTCAGGTTTAAACAACACTAAAAGCTACACCCTATTTTGTATCATAACATGACAGAATATTTTCTTTAACTAGTAGATGATAGTAAAAGTTAACTAAGAAATATTTGATTTTTTTAAAGATTTTATTTATTTATTCGAGAGACAGAGAGAGAGAGAGCATGAGTGGGTAAGGGGAAGAGAAAGAAGCAGACTCTCCGCTGAGCAGGGAGCCCAATGCGGGGCTCCATCCCAGAACTCCAGATCATGATCCAAGACAAAGGCAGACACTTAGCCGATTGAGCCAACCAGGTGTCCCAAGAAATACTTAATTTTCATAATTTGTCGAATGCCACAGTCCTCAGTTTAAGCCAATGAGGCAAAATAAGCAGAAAAGAACAAGGAAAATGCCATCAACCTTGAGTTCTGCTTCATATGTTAAAGATTTATTTAGAAGAACAGTCTCTTTGTTCTTTACACATAAGTTGTTACTGTAAAGCTCTATCAAACCTGAGGGCTAAGAAAAAAATGCTTTTACCTAATATTTACCTTATAGCTTGAAAATGTTTTTATTTATATGTTTTCAATTCAGAAATGAATAATCTTCATCATTTCTTTCTCAACAACAATAAAATTGGGTTCACCTGCATAGGAAGAATTACAAACACATGTCAAAGAGTCCAGATTACGTTAATTTGGTTGAAGAAGATAATTTGGAAGACTAAATCACTTGTATTGATTCAATTTGTCAACATAGCTACAGATACTGTTCCTGAAACTTCTTTTCAATTTGGTTTTTCTCTGCGAAGTATCATTCATTTTCTAAGACCAGGGTCACACCATCTACACCATTCTCATGCCAGAAATCTGGCTCATTTTCATGCACTGTTATAAAATCAATCTCTGTGGCTTGTCCTTCTATCTTCTAAACATTTCTTTACACTTTGCCTTAACTCTCCTCATGTCATTCTGTGAGCCCCATAATCTTACAGTCTAAGGGGCCACTCTGACTCCATCACTGTCCTCTTTACATGCTGAAGGATGTCACTTCCAACATCCTATCCTCCCCCTCCTTTGTGTTTCTTGGCTGGCTCGCAACACCTCTCCTTACTTATCCTGTATAACCTAACACACAACTTTAGCTTTTGCTTTACTTTAATGCCCCTATCTTCTTGGTCCCTTCAAGATATACTTTTGGGTGTTTCTGTAGCACTTTCTTATTTCCAAATCACAGCACTTATATAACATATATATATATATATATATATATATATATAATATATTAAACATAATTTATACAATATAAATAATGGCCCCTACCATTGTAGGTCCCTAAGCTCCCTGATGTCAGGGAATGTGTTTCCATTGTCTTTGTCTTTCCTGTATGTTGACCAAGGCTTTAGAGCACAGTTGGTCAGTAAATGTTTGACTTGTAAATGCAGGAATGAATGTGCTACTGATTTTCACATATGCTTTCACAGGTCTCAGCCAAATATGAAGATCTTTGTCTTTGCCTTTATCATGGCTCTCATGGTTGCCTTGATCGTAAGTATATCAGGAAATTTTGAACAATATATTCAAAATATTTAT
>JAPYYM010000144.1:0-17947 GCA_028534135.1 Potos flavus | reverse complement strand
AGGGGCACAACTACTGATATGCACAACAATACAAAAATGTGCATGTCACATGATTCCACGTATATGAAATTCTAGAATATGTAAGTCTAATCTATAGTGGAAATAAAATCAGATATGTTGTTACCTGGGGTTGGGGATAGGGAGGGAAATAACTGCAAAGTGGCAAAAGAACATTTTGGAATGATGGAAATGTTCTGTATCTTGATTGTGTGGTGGGTACACAGATACCATTTATTTAAACTCATCAAGCTATTTCTTTAAAATGAGTGCTTTTTATTCTGTGTAAATGTTACCTCAATACAGTTGATTTAAAGAAAGTGCCTTGGGTGGGGTTGCCATTTTGCAGGCTCTCAGCTCAATTACTTGCAGACTCTCAGCTGACTTAATGGAGCTCTTGAGAACTTGTTATTTGGGGGCAAAATAAGAGGACTAAATGTACTGTCCCAGTCCATGCTAGGTCCTCATTTCATTTTTACAGCTGCCTTGTGAGGTGCTTTCCAGAGTGGAATCTGAAGTTAAGAGTTTCAGTATCTATTCTACATTGAATAAGTAGTATATTCACGTTTTTTAAAAATATATTTTATTTAAATTCAACTAATTAACATATAGTGTATTACTAGTATCAGAAGTAGAGTTCAGTGATTCATCAGTTACATATAACACCCAGTGCTCCTTATATCATGTGCCCTTCTTAATGCCCATCACCCATTTACCCCTTCCCCCACCCACCTCCCCTCCAGCAACCCTCGGTTTGTTTCCTATAGTGAAGAGTATCTTATGGTTTGTCTGCCTCTCAGATTTTGCCTTATTTTTCCTTCCCTTCCCCTATGATCCGGTTTTGTTCCTTAAATTCCACATATGAGTGAAATCATATGATAATTGTCTTTCTCTGATTGACTTATGGATGGTTAAAAAGATGTGATATGTCTATCTATCTATCTATATCTATCAATCATCTATCTATATATACACAATGAAATATTACTCAGTCATCAAAGGAAATGAAATCTTACCATTTGCAATGATGTGGAAGGAGAGAGTATTATGCTAAGTGAAATAAGCCAATAAGCATATTCAGGTTTTATACCAAGAGTTTGCTCCAACACAAATCTCTTGCTTTTATTTAGTTAAGTCCACTGTATCTGGAAGAGGGTGGTACAGTGACAGCTGCAGAGGGAAGACATCCATCAGAGGGTGTCTTTACTGCTCTCCCCTGCAGTTAATTACATGGGAAGGAAGGTCCATGAAGAACACTGCTTACATGGGACATTAGCATTTTTGTTGGGTTTACCACAGACAACACAGGACCTAGAATCTGAGTGGGGTAATACGAATGAAGCTAAAGGAAAAGACCTCTTCTTCAGGGATCTATTGCAAAACAACCCTACATGGGAGACCTTGGACATAGTGGGTACTTAAACAGAATGATTGAATGATCAAATGAGCTGACTAGAAAAGGAAAATACGTATAGGCAGTAAGATCAGATAATTTATAGAGGTTTAAAGAAGTCACCTTCAGAGATTTGTGGGGCTGCCCACACATGGACCACACAGTGGTCTGTGGCAGAGAGGTACAGTCTGACTGAGATGGGGGGACACCCTGCCTTCACCCTGTGGGAAAGAAAAAACATCTGCCAAAAGAGAATGAACAAATATGAAGCAAACTTCCCCACCCCAACCTAGTTTTTACTGTTTGAGTTAAATCACAAATAAATTTCATACTAACTTTTTAGAAATGGTAACTATGTGTTTATCATTTGGTTTTAGAAACCTCTCCAAAAAGGGCTGTGGAAGGCTAAGGGGTTATTACACATTCTAGCTGTCAGGGACACAGAATTCCACATCCTTCCTTTTAATGACATATATCCCAATAATTATATGCAAAAGTATAAAATAAAAGTCAACTTCCTGTCCTAAGGAAATAGGTTATTCCCTGAGAAACAGGGATGGTAGCGAAGTAACTATAAAACACATGGTGTCTGCTGGAAGAGCAATTAAAAATTACTCTTGAGAGAGAAAAAGTAGCATGTGTCCAAAATTCCAAAGCATTCTTTTCCCTTAGTATTTTACATTTGGGACATGTCTTATTGTTGATCTATGCATTTTTTGGAGATCATCTTTTTTTCTTAGTTTATTCCCCTGAAAATCTGTTAGTATATTACATTACATTACATCACATTAGATCACATTACATTAGTAGGGAGCCGAATAAATGAAGGAATAAGATCCACAACAGCCACTGGGCACAATGTTGGTTTTCTGTCATGCTTTGTCCCCTTCTCATCTGACCCCTGCCCCTCTCCCTATTCTTCAGCAGAATATAAGAAATTGTGCTTGTAAAACAAGTTTCTTGAAAGACTTATCACAAGGCAAAAGAGGGAAATTAAATTCAAAGCAAAAGACTTAATATTTAATTTTTAATTTTTTTCCTCGTGGAAAGCACCTCAAGGGCTCTGCTTTACAGGGTGGGTCTAGGTCCTGCTTTGGTGAATAAGTTTGACCCCAAGCACAGCACTACTGCCTTACTAATTAGGTCACAGGGGGCAGTATTTCGCTCATGTTTTACTCTCCCTGGTAGGGAAGGAGACCTTAGAGAAACAGTGAGAGAAGACAATCTAGAAAAAACAGGGGAGTCCAGAGGACCCCAGCAGCACAGTGACAGGTGGGTCTCAGGGAGAATGTAGACAGCTGGGGCCTAGAGGCTATGGTATTGGATAGTGGTTTTATTCATTAAAAATATTTTACTTTCTCTTTATTTTTTTAAAAGATTTTATTTATTTTTATTTATTTGTCAGAGAGAGAGAACACAAGCAGGGGGAGCAGCAGACAGAGGGAGAAGCAGGCTCTCCACTGAGCAGGGAGCCCAATGCAGGACTTGATCCCAGGACCCCGGGATCATGACTTGAGCTGAAGGAAGACACCCAACTGAGCCACCCAGGCATCCATACGTTCTCTTTAAATACCCAAACAATGGATGAATAAAGACAAGTTTGACTGATTAATTGATTTTTGTAGGTCAGTTTGGGAAGTATTGTTATCTTTTTTATTTTAATTATGTTCACTTAGCCACTGTATAGTACATCAATTGTTTTTGATGTAGTGTTCAATGATTCAATAGTTAGGTATAACACAGTGATCATCACAACACGTTCCCTACTTAATACCCATCACCCTGTTACCCCCTTCCCCACCCCCCCTCCGCTCTGAAACCCTTGGTTTATTTCCCAGGTCCATAGTCTCTCACAGTTCATCTCCCTCTCTGATTTGCCCCCCTTCAGATTTCCCTCCCTTCCCCTATGGTCCTCTGTGCTGTTGCTTATGTTCCAGATATGAGTGAAATCATGAATTTGATAATTGTCCATTTCTCTTTGACTTACATCACTTAGCATAATCCCCTCCAGTTCCATCCATGTCAGTGCAAATGATGGGTATTCATCCTTTCTGATGGCTGAATAATATTCCATTGTATATATGTACCACATCTTCTTTAGCCAGTCATCTGTTAAAGGGCATCTTGGCTCCTTTCACAGTTTGGCTATTGTGAACACTGCTGCTCTGAACATTGGGGTGCATGTGCCCCTTCTATTCGCTACATCTATATCTTTGGGGTAAATATCTAGTAGTTCAATTGCTGGGTCTTAGGGTAGCTCTATTTTTAACATCTTGAGGAAACTCCATACTGTTTTCCAGAGTGGTTGTATCAGCTTGCATTCCCACCAACAGTGTAAGAGGGCTCCCCTTTCTCCACAGCCTCTCTAACATTTGTTGTTTCCTGTTGTTAATTTTTGCCATTCTGACTGGTGTAAGGTGGTATCTCATTGTGGTTTTGATTTGCATTTCCCTGATGGCAAGTAATGTTGAGCATTTTGTCATGTGTCTGTTAGCCATTTGTATGTCTTCTTTGCAGAAGTGTCTGTTCATGTCTTCCACCTATTTTTTGACAGGGTAATTCTGTGTTTTTTTTTGTTTTGTTTTGTTTTTTTTTTTGACTGTCAAATTTGAGAAGTTCTTTACAGATCTTGAAATCAGCTCTATCTGTAATGTCATTTGCAAATATCTTCTCCCATTCCCTGGGCTGCTTCTTTGTTTTTTTTTTTGTTTTTTTTTTTTTTTTTTTTTTTACTATTTCCTTTGCTATGCAGAAGTTTTTACCTTAATGAAGTCCCAAAAGTTCATTTTTTGCTTTTGTTTCCCTTGCCTTTGGAGACGTGTCTCGAAAGAAATTGCTGTGGCTGATTTCGAAGAGGTTACTACCTATGTTCTCCTCTAGGATTTTGATGGTCCTGTCTCACATTGAGGTCTTTCATCCATTTTGAGTTTATCTTTGTGTATGATGTAAGAGAATGGTCCAGTTACATTCTTCAATATGTAGCTGTCCAATTTTCCCAGCACCACCTATTGAAGAGACTCTTTTCCATTATGTATTTTTTCCTGATTTGTCAAAGATTAGTTGACTTAGAGTTGAGGGTCCATTTCTGGAGTTTCTATTCTGTTCCATTGATCTATGTGTCTGTTTTTGTGCCAATACCATACTGACTTGGTGATCCAGCTTTGAAATATAGCTCAAAATTAGGCAATGTGATGCCCCCAGGTTTGTCTTTCTTTTTTAATATTTTCTTGGCAATTAGGGGTCTTTTCTGTTTCCATACAAATTTCAGAATTGTTTGTTCCAGCTCTGTGAAAAATATCAAAGGTATTTTAATAGAGATGGCATTGAAAGTTTAAATAGCTCTGGGGTGGATAGACATTTTAACAATGTTTATTCTTGCAATCCATGAGCATGGAATGTTTTTCTATCTTTTTGTGTCTTTTTCAATTTCTTTTATAAGTGTTCTGTAGTTTGTAGAATATTGATCCTTTACCTCTTTGGTTAAGGATTATTCGTAGGTATCTTATGGTTTTTGTTGCTATTGTGAATGGAATCAATTACTTAATTTCTCTTTCTATAGTTACATTGTTAGCATATAGAAAAGCAACAGATTCTGTGAATCGATTTTGTATACTGCCATATTGCTGAATTGTTATATGAGCTCTAGTAATTTGGGGGTGGAGTCTTTTGGGTTTTCCACATAAAGTATCATGTCATCTGCAAAGAGGGAGAGTTTGACTTCTTCTTTGCCAGTATGGATACCTTTTATTTCTTTTTGTTTGCTGATTGCTGAGGTTAACACTTCTGGCACTATGTTGAACAACAGTGGTAAAAGTGGGCATCCCTGTCGTGTTCCTGACCTTAAGGGAAGAGCTCTCAGTTTTTCCCCATTGATAATGATATTCGCTGTGAGCTTTTCATAGATGATTTGTATGACATTGAGGAATGTTCCCTTTATCCCTATACTCTGAAGAGTTTTAAGCAGGAATGGATGTTGTATTTTGTCAAATGCTTTTTCTGCATCAATTGAGAGGATAATATGGTTCTTGTCTTGTCTTTTATTGATGTGCTCTATCACATTAATTGATTTGTGAATGTTGAACCACCCTTGCATCCCAGGCATAAAACCCACTTGGTTGTGGTGAATAATCCTTTTAATGTACTGTTGGATCCTATTAGCTAGGATCTTGTTGAGTATTTTGGCATCCATGTTCATCAGGGATATTGGTCTGTAATTCTCCTTTTTGATGAAGTCTGCCTGGTTTTGGGATCAAGATAATGCTGGCCTCATAGAAGGAGTTAGGAAGTTTTTCTTCCATTTCTACTTTTTGGAACAGCTTTAGTAGAATAGGTATTATTTCTTCTTTAAATGCTTGGTAGAATTCCCCTGGGAAACCATCTGGCCCTGGACTTTTGTTTTTTTTTTTTAGGAGGCTTTTGATTACTGCTTCAATTTCATTACTGGTTATTCATCTATTCAGGTTGTCTATTTCTTCCTGTTTCAGTCTTGGTAGTTTGTAAGTTTCCAGGAAGACATCCTTTTCTTCCAAGTTGCTTAATTTGTTGACATATAGTTGCTGGTAATAATTTCTAATAATTGCTTCTATTTCCTTGGTGTTAATCATAATCGCTCCCCTTTCATTCACGATTTTATTAATTTGGGTCCTTTCTCTTTTCTTTTGGCTTAGGTTGACCAGTCGTTTATTGATCTTATTAATTCTTTCAAAGAACCAGCTTCTAGTTTCATTGATCTGTTTTACTGTTTTTCTGGTTTCTATTTCATTGATCTCTACTCTAATCTTTATTATTTCTCTTCTCTTACTTGGTTTAGGTTTTATTTGCTGTTCTTTCTCCAGGTCCTTTAGATATAAGGTTAGCTTGTGCATTTGGGATTTTTCTAATTTTCTGAGAGAGGCTTGGATGGCTATGTATTTCCATCTTAGGACCACCTTTGTAGTATCCCATAGGTTTTGGGCTGAAGTGTTTTCATTCTCATTAGTTTCTTTGAATTGTTTAAGTTCTTCTTTAATTTCCTGGTTGACCCATTCATTCTTTAGCAGGATGCTTTTTAACTTCCAAGTGTTTGAATTCCTTTCAAATTTTTCGTGTGATTGAGTTCCAGTTTCAAGGCACTGTAATCTGATAACATACAGGTGATAATCTTAATCTTTTGGTATTGACTGAGACCTGATTTGTGACCCAATATGTGGCCTATTTTGGAAAAAATTCCATGTGCATTCAAGGAGAATGAGTATTTTCTTGTTTAAGGGTGGAGTGTGCTGTATATATCTACAAAGTCCATCTGGTCCAGTGTGTCATTCAAAGCTCTTGTTTCTTTGTTGATCTTCTGTTTAGATGATCTGTCCAATGCTGAGTGTGGAGTGTTAAAATCTCCTAATACTCATGTATTATTGTCAATCTGATTCTTTATTTTGGTTAACAGCTGGCTTATGTAGTTGGCTGTGCCCATGTTGAAGACACAGATATTTACAGTGATTAGATTTTCTTGTTGGATAGACCCTTTAAGAATAATATAGTGTCCCTCTGGATATCTTACTACAGTCTTTAGTTTAAATTCTAACTTGTCTGATATAAAAATTGCTACCATAGCTTTCTTTTGAGGTCCATTGGCATGATAAATGCTTCTCTGTCCCCTCCCTTTCAGTCTGGAGGTGTCTTTAAGTTCACAATGAGTCTCTTGTACACAGCATATGGATGGGTCCTGTATTTGTATCCAATCTGAAACCCTGTGCCATTTCATGGGAGCAGTTAGGCAGTTCATGTTGAGAGTTACTACTGAAAGATGTATTTATTGCCATCCTATTGTCAGTACAGTCTCTGTTTTTATGGATTGTCTCTGTAAAACAAAAACAAAAACCAATTCCATTACTCTTGGGGTTTTTCTTCTTTTATAGAATCCCCTTTAGTATTTCTTGCAGGGCTGTGGTCACATATTCTTTCAGTTCCTGCCAGTCCTGGAAAGTCTTTAACTCTCCATCCATTCTGAATGACAGCCTTGCCAGATAAAATGTTCTTTCCTGTGTGTTCTTCTCATTTGGTACCTAAATATGTCTTGCCAGCCCTTTCTGGCTTGCCAGGTCTTTGAGGACAGGCCTGATGTTATTCTGATGTTCCTCCCTCTGTATGTAAGAAATCTCTACCCCTTAGATTCTTTCAGTATGGCTTCCTTGGTTCTAAGATTTTCAAGTTTTACTATTACATGTTGGGGCCTTGGTCTGTTCTCCTTGATCTTGGGAGGGATCCTCTCTGCCTCTGGGACACAAATGCTTATTTCATTCCCCAGATTAGGGAAGGTTCTCAGCTATGATTTGTTCAAATATATTTTCTAGTCCTCTCTTCAGCCCTTAAGGGATCACAATAATTCTGACATTGGAACATTTCATGGCATTGTTAATCCCTCTAAGTCTGTTCTCATGGATTTTAAGCTCTTTGTCCCAGGCCTCCTCCTGTTCCTTCCTTTCTATCAGTTTATCTTTTAGCTCACTAATTCATTCTACTGCTTCTTTTACCCTAGCTGTTAGAGTATCCAGTTTAGACTGCATCTCATTCATAGCATTTCTAAGTTCAGCCTGGTTAGCTCTCATTTTTGCCCTTAGAGATTCTATATTGCCACAAATGATTTTCTCAATCCTATGTATTTTCTTCATAATTGCTACCCTGAAGTCTATTTCTGACATCTTGCTTATATCCATATCCATTAGGTCTGCAGGAAGGCCATTGTCTCTGGTTTTTTTCTCTTTGGGAGTTCTTCCTCCTAGTCATTCTGTTGAGGGGTGGTTGAGGGGATATACAGAGTCCAAAATATCAACCAGAATCCAGGCAAGATGCACCCTGGGAAAGTTCAGAGTGGCCAGAAGCCACCACTGAAAAAATACAGCCAAAATGAAACCCAAGAATAAGATTTATAAAATAAAAAAAGGGAGGTGAGGGGGACTATAATATATCAATGTGGGCAAGGTAGGGTGTTTCAGTTCTTCCTGGGCATACTTCATTCTCTTTGTTAGATAACACTACTGCCCAGAGCTACAAGGAAATTAAAACTGGTATATATATATAAAAGTAGTATTGAATAGGGAAAAAAAGACTACATTGAAGTTTATATCTATATAAATCTATCTATCTGTCATTTATCTATCTATCTATCATCATCATCTATCTTTCTATCTACATATCATCTATGTGTGTGTGAAAAAGTCCAAGTTAAAAAGTTAGCATGGAAAATGTTATATTAAACATCTAGTTGAAATGGGAAATAAGTAAAAAAAAAATGAAAAGAGTAGAAACATGAGGAAGAATAAAAAGAAAAAAAAGTTGTATCTGAGAAATACACAAACTGTGAGGCAACACCTGGAGCTCAATATACTATTTTCCCCTGGTGTTGGGATTTCACAGTTTTATGGGGACCCTAGGGTTGTTGTCCTCTTGTTCTTCCAGCTTGTCTTCTGGGGGAGAGGCCGGCTGCGCTGTTTTTCAGGCAGCCCTGCTTGAGTGGAGTTCCCCTGTCCCCTATCAGGGGGCTGGGCTCCTTGGAAACTGTTTTCGTGGGCTTTTTTTCTCTGGCTGTCTTTGTTCTATATGCTTTTTTGTGCCTTTTCAGAGGGTCAAAGGAAAGGACAATGTCTCCACCCAGACCTCTGCCCCAGGGCAGAGAAGTCACAGTCTGTTCTTCTCTGAACCCTCCAGAACACACAGTCTCCCTTTCTCAAGCACAGTGGAAAACCGCAGCCTCCCACAGGTGATGCATGCTCCCAGAAACCCTCTCAGTGATCCACTTAGGCCTCTGCTTGTCTCTGCCCTTAGTGTTTCTAAAATCATTGAGTGGTCCCACTTTTGTGCTGTGGTGTTATATCACTTTCCAGGTGACGGCTTCTGGTGGCTCCCTGATCCTTTTGCTTATCCTCCAATATCTGTCTGTAGAATCACAACTCCATCCTTCATATCTCCCAACTGCTGATCCTCTGCCCATAGAGATCCAGACATATATTCTTACATCTCACGCTGATTTCATGGGTGTTCAGAATGGCTTGGTAGATATTCAGCTAAATTCAGGGGACTGGTTGAAACAGAGTCCCCCAGTCCTTCCCCCTCTTGCCCGACTCTCTGTTTTATGCAATTTAAATGACATTTTGAATGTCAGTTCAACATTCCAAAGCATTGTTTGTGGAATGTGGAATGAATAAAAGGTCAAAGGTAGGGGGACCACATGTCCATGGCAGGCTTAGGGAATGGATCAAGTTCTTTTTTTTTTTTTTGTCCCCAAATACTTTTATTTTATTTTTTCAGTGTTACAAGATTCATTGTTTATGTACCACACCCAGTGCTCCATGCAATACGTGCCCTCCTCAATACCCACCACCAGGCTCGCCCATCTCCCGACCCCCTCCCCTCCAAAACTCTCAGTCCCTTGATCTGAGTTCGCAGTCTCTCATGGTTCTTCACCCCTCCGATTTCCTCCAAATTCATCCCTCCCCTCCCTCTCACAATGTCCTCCATGTTTTTCCTTACGCTCCACAAGTAAGTGAGACCATATGATAATTGACTTTCTCTGCTTGACTTATTTCACTCAACATAATCTCTTCCAGTCCAGTCCATGTTAAAATAAAAGTTGACAAGGCTAGAGGACACCTGCAGGCAGATAGAGGCCTGTGGAAAGATAAAGTCACCAAGTTGCTGTCTGCGAATGTAAGAATCATTTCTGCCTCAGAGGAGGGTGGCTTGGCAATCTGGAGAGGGGAACTCCACTTCAAAGCCATTAGCTGTATGTAAGTGATCAAATATAGAACCATGGACACCTGTGGACAGCACTCATCTAAATAGGGAGAGTCACATTCAGATTGTTACCATGCAGCATGTTGACCAGTCTAATAAGTTTTGAAAGTTTTCAAGAGACACTTTGTTAAACTTCTCCAATTTTGCTTGTTATATTCTCAGGGGACTAAGCAAAGCCTGTTTTCAGAGTGATGCTGTGTGTGGAGGGTCATTTGTTACTAGTGACTTCAAGGAGCATATCCCAAGTTGGGACTGCATGACTGAGCATTCAATAGAAAGGTAATCCATGGATCTAGCATGTCTCATGGAGAGCTTCAGGTATCTCTCCTGGAGCACAGTCTACTCTGGGATGCTTCCAGAAGGAAGACTGCACAGAAACCACACATCTAAGGATGCTAATCAATTAATTTTTCCTTCTTCAAGTGGTTGTGACTCTAATAAAAGTCTGGAACCTTTGATTAGCTATTGTATCCCAACGTGAGTTTTCCTGAGTAGCTCACACATGCTCTGTAATGGCAGACACTAGAGACCCCAGAAAATTGGCTGCTAAATGTTGTCCTTCACTCAGATTCAATTCCATGGACAGAGGTCCAGGAGTGAGATTCAGATACCAGCAGCTGATTCTTGCCCTTGGGAGGACCCAGTGACTGGTCTTATTTCAGGCAGTGGTGGGATTTCTGAAGAACTGTGTACACTGTAGATAACCAAGCCTTGGAAATGATTTTCTTTAAAGAAATTGTAGGGGCACCTGGTGGCTGAATCGGTTAAGCCTTTGCCTTTGGCTCAGGTCATGATCTCAGGGTCCTGGGATCTAGCCTTGTGTCAGGTTCCCTGCTCAGCAGAGAGTCTGCTTCTCCCTCTCACACTCCCCTTACCTCCACTTGTGCTCACTTGCACTCTCTCGCTCTCTCTCTAATAAATAAATAAATAAATTCAATCTTAAAAAAATAAAGAAATTGTATATGTTGGATGATTGCCTCTTACTTTATTGAATAAGTTTCAATCCCTCCTCTACTAGTTGTAAGCTCTGGGTACCCCAGGACACCAATGTGCCCTGATGTTGGCCAATAGTTCTTGCCTCATTTCTCCCTATCCTTTCTGGGCCAGCCCAAAAATGCTGCCTGGAAACAAAGCTCTCTTCCTTTTTTTTTTTTTTTTTTTCAGGTTTGTCCTCAGGCCCGTGTTCAGGCAAAGCCCTGTTTCACCATGAGTGAGAAATAGCCGATGTTAGGGCTTATGGTGTCAGATGGTTCTGGTTGGCATAGCAGTCAATGTGAAAGGACTCCAAAAGTTCTCTCTCTCACAGACACACATCTCCATGTGCTATGATCTCATTTCTGCAGAGAAGTGGAGCTTAAATTCTTACTTCTGTTGATTGTATATACCTCCTCACAACAATGGCTGTGTTAGTCTGGGTTCTGTAGAGAAACAGAATCAGTAGGATGCACATAAGCAGGGTTTTCTAATAAGGTGTTACATCAAATGTACAGTAACACTAATTTCCTGTCTTCCTAATTCAAAGTCAGAGAACAGTGACAAGACTGAGTTGTAGAGTACTGAGGAAAATGGGTACACCATACCACAGTCAGAATATTTTTGTGAATAGGGGGTAAGCGAAAGAAATTTTTAAAAAGATACCAAAAACACAAACTATAAGATGAAAACTTGATACATCTGACAACATAGAACTTCATGATTTTGGCTTAAAAATAAAACACCAGAAATAAAGTTACCATATGGTGACACAATAACAGAAGACATTTGCAAAGCCAAAAAAAAAAAAAAAAAAAAAGAGAGAGAGAAAGAGAGAGAGATAGGGACTTTTATTTTTAAGTTAGAGGCATAAACTATGCATTTCCTTGTTTTATTTATGGAAAATCTCTGAAAAGCAGCCAGGAGAATGAGGAATGAAAACACAAACTCCACCTTCAGCAAACCAAGGAGAAGCCCAACCCTTCTAAACTGCAGGTGGTTAGAAATGCCACTGAGGGTGGTAGATATAAGACAGAGGCACTCTGAGGGAATGCAGAGGCAGGATGCTTAGTTGCTGGGATCAAAATCAGCAAGGAAAGTAAACTAAAAAGCCAAGAGGCACACCTTGGGGTTTAAAACAGATTCCTTGGATGTTGCAGCCTGAACAGAGCATATTGCTAATTGCAGAATTTCTGACCTCTATTTGTTTCCAAGAGGCAGTAGAGGTAGGGCTAAATGAAGATCCCATGTAGGATCTTCTGCAGCTGGAGTACAGAGAAGGGGTTTGGTACTGTGACCCAGAACCTTCCATACTTTCTGTTCTACTCCTGTCCATACTTAAATATCTTGCCAATAGATGGCCCAGAAAAAAATTTATGTAAGCAAAAATAGATATGAATAGGACAGCATCCAGTCCAGCAGATAGAAAGGAGCTCAGAGGAGCTACACAAAATGAAGGAGAAAGAGCAAGGAAGTTAAAGTAGGCAAAAAAAAAAAAAAAAATGAGTTGGTTTTTGCAAGGTTACTTGTTTTGAGGGGATGGCAGGGGTCTGTCAGGCAGATTACCTCACTAGTGCGATGAGGTGATTCCTGACTGACTGGTTTAAGATTCCATTTCTGGGAGAGCTGAAGCTGTAATTAAGTAATGTCTCAGTTTGGTGACATGGGGCTGAGCACAAGCGACTCTGTTGTTGGTTTGTGGTCTTGGTTTTAACGGAAGGTAATCCAATATCTTCTTTATCGTTAAAGAAAAACATACAATGGAAATGACCACATAGGAATAAACATAAGGTGACAGAACTTACACTAAGCATATCTGTCATTTCAGTAAATGGAAAAAGGCTGAAATCATCTATTAAAATGAAAGTGACAGGAGCCACGGATAAAATTAGTGATTAAAATCTGAATACAGAAATATAGGCAGTTGTAAGCTAGCATACATGTACAAAGAGAAAGCAAGTAATTCATCTAAACATCAGGTAAAATTGAATCCATTCCAAAAGTCATTAATCAAAACAAATAGACCCTCTAAAATGCTAAGGGATTGAGGACACAGTTTGATAGTCACGGGATAGCATGAAACTGTGTTTATAAGATGGCGAGTTCCAGAGGTTTAATGAGCACTAGACACAGCAAGACTCTCTAACTGACACCTGCAGTGTAAGGCAGACACAGAAGGCTCAAGTATGATGATTAAGGATTATCTAATTACTATATTAAAAATGTATTCTGAAAATAAGGAACAAACCTTTTCATGTGTTCACAGAACAGTCATAAAATATGATGATATGATGGATAAAAAAAAACTCAACTTCAGTAGATTCTAAAAATCAAAAGAGTAGTAATTATCCTATCTCCTGTAATAACACAGAATTTAATAGAAGAGCAAGAAAACAAATTGTCCTTACCACCTGGATTTTAAGATGTTCTCAAAAAATTATTGGGCATAAGGAAAAACATATAAAAATGTTGAAAGTATAAGCAACAACAACAACATAACAAGAATACCAAGTCCATATATCAAACTTCAGGTATGCTGCTAAAGCAGGAGTCAGGAGAAAAATCACAGATTTTATTATAGGGAAAAAAGTTTCAGGTGTACAAAACAGTGATTCAGCAATTCTATACATTACTCAGTGCTCATTATGGTAAATGTGATCTTGATCCTTTTACCTATTTCACCCATCCCCACCCACATCCCCTCTGGTAACCATCAGTTTGTTCTCTATAGTTAAGAGTCCATTTCTTCATTTGTCTCTTTTTTTCTTCATTTGTTTTGTTTCTTAAATTCCACATATGAGTGAAATCATAAGGTATTTGTCTTTCCTTGACTGACTTATTTCACTTAGCATAATATTCTCTACCTCCATCCATGTCATTGCAAATGGTAAGATTTCATTCTTTTTTATGGCTGAATAATAAGCAGATAGATGATAGATAGATAGATAGATAATAGGTGATTGGATCTCACATCTTCTTTTATCATTTACTTATTTAAAAAATGTCAAAAAACCATGTGATAAAATTAAACTTCCATTTATTTACTTATTTATTTATTTATTTATTTATTTTTAAATTAAATTAAATTTAATTTTTTCAGAGGAACACTAAACTTCCATTAAAAAAATTATTTTAAAAATAAAGTGTTGACAACTAATGAATCGTTGAACACTACATCAAAAACTAATGATGTACTATATGTTGGCTAACTCAACATAATAAAAAAAATAATGTGTTGATCCTTATAAGGGTCAATGCGTTATATTTAAGAATTTTTAAAAACGGGAATTAAGATACACACAAATGTATACATGTGTGTATATATTTCAAAGCAAACATTGTGCTTTGAGGGAAATACTAAAAGCATCTCCACTGAAGTTGTAGAAAATACAAAGCTGTCAAGTTTCATTTATCTCTAATATTATTTTCTATTACTGATGTTACATTACTGTAAAATCTTAGAAAAATGAATTAGAATGTACAGATGTGGAATGAAAAATGAAAAATGACTACTGTATTTGATTATATAAATTTTTATCATTGAAACCAAAGATGATCAACTAAGTATCTTAGCAATGATAAAAACTTCAGAATTCATATATTTGGAAAAAAATAATATACAGTAAACAGTAGCTTATGTGTATATATTATATATAAAATAAATTTTAGAAGACTTAAATTATAAAGTTCCTTTTATAATAGTACAATGCAAAGTAAAATATCTGGGAATACATATAATGAAACACACATGGCTATTTGAACAATAGCCACTTTTTCAATTTAATTTAAAACACTCCTGAAGGCCAAAAGGATATTTAAACCAGCTGAACATGCAGCCATTGTCATTAAGCAGGAAAACTCAACATCAAACAGATTTCCATTCTCCCTTAATTTATGAATATTGTAAGAGCCCACCAATAGTATAAATAGTTATTTTCGGTAGTCAAGGTTCACATGAAAATACCAAGTTCTGAAAATAGAAGAATGATCAAGGGCTAGGGAAGCAGATATTACAACAGGATAAAGCTGCAGTAAGTAAAGCAGTGTGGAAAAGAAGCAAGAATAGGTGGGTGGATTAGTGGAACAGACTATAGAGACCAGAAATACACTTAAACACAGAGGCTAGTTAGTATAGGATAGAAGGCATCTGAAGGCAGCATGGAAAAAAAAAGATGTATTATTTAGTAAATGGCAACAGGACAATTTTGCAGTAATCTGGAAAATGAAATAAGCTGGAGGCATATCTCATTTTTATCTCAGAATGAATTCCAAATGGTTCAAATATTTAAATATAAAAGTGAAATGATAAAAAAAGTAGAAGTAACATGGAAGAGCTAGTGTGTACACACACACAGGCTCACATGCATAGAAAGAGCATGAGAGGCTTTTCTGACTACATACAAAGCTCGGAATAAGAAAACAATAATTAATAAATTTAATTACATAAAATTAGAATTTTGGTGTTGCACACACAAAGCAATGAAGTCAAAAGCCAAATAATTATTTAGGAGAAATTGGGATACACTGCCAATATCACAGAAATAGCTTACTGCCCTAGCATATTAAGTGCTCCTCCAAAACAAAAGACTAGCATTCTGATAGAAAGACAGGCACAGTAGCTGAGAGAACAGAAGTGCAAGTGGGTGCTGTGTCAGTAAAGGACTTGCCCTCTCCCACAGGTGAGTGTGCTGGAGTGCCAAGCTTTCACCAAGCAGTGTGGTAACATGCAGAGTGATACCACCCAGCTTTGGCAGTGAGGAGTGAAAACAGATGCTCTCACACATTCCTAATAGAAGTTCTCACTGGTAGAGTCCCTAAAAAGACCAAATTCTAACAATTTGGAAATAAATTTCAAAATTAAAAATTCATGCACCCTTTGATCCAGCAATTTCACCTCTAGAATGGAGATAAAAGATTGAAAACAAACTAGATGTCTCTTAATAGTAGATTGGTTAAATAAATTATGGAACATCCCATGAAGGGAATGCTCCACAATCTCAAAAAGAAATGAGGAAATCCTTTATGTATTTGATATGGAATAATTTCCAGGATAGAGTATTAAGCAAATAAAGCAAGGTACAGAAGAATCCTTAAATAATCTATCATTTGTGTAGAAGAAAGGGAAGAATATTTGTGTACATGTGAATACTCATCTAATTTATTTGCTTTCACATGCATAAAATATCTCAAGAGAGATACATAAGAAATGAAGTGACTGAGGGTCAGAGATAGAGGTTAGATTTTACAGAAGATTCTCTTTAGTTGTTGAAATTTGAACCTCATAAGTGTATTACCAGTTGTGAACAAACATAAAATAAAATAAAAAACCAAAGAAATCAATACATAGAAACTAAAAGAAAATCTGCAATTCAGTAAGATAATGACAGAGAAATCAATAGAAAGGTAAAAGTTTTATAAAATGAAAATTTTCACAAACGTGTCAGCTGAAGGGCTTAGTGAGTATGGAGAGAAGATGAACCTTTCCAGTAATGAGAGAGCTAAGCTGTGACATCTGGAAAGCCCACCAGCCACGCAGAGAGGAACAGGGAGCTGCACATGGTGCAGGGGAGGATGAAGATATAGGGCCCTCCTGCAGGGTCAGTGGGGCAGTCTACCAGGGCATAGTAAGGCTCAATCCAGAGCTTCCTCCCTGAGACCTAGCAGTACTACCCTGGCTTCACCATTTCACCATTGCTATGAGAACCTATATCTCCCTGAGTTATGTGCTAGCTTCCCAGAAGCCTGGCTAGTTTTTGTTTTGTTTTGTTTTGTTTTGTGTTTTGTTTTGTTTTTGTTTTGTTTTTGTTTTGTTTTGTTTTGTTTTGTTTTGTTTTTGCTTTTAGTTTACTTGCTTTGTCAATGTCCAGCACCCAGTAATTTGAAATGTCGGACTCAGGTTTGTCAGTCATTCCCAAACTTGACATATTAACATGACCTGGAAATTAAAAAAAAAAAAAAAAATCTGAAAACCAAGTCAAATTCAAGAAAAATTATTCATAGTCTTGGGGAGGGGGAATTGCAGACAAGTGTGGAAACTGTTGATGTAATCTTCTGGGGCTAATAAAGCCTTCTCTGTTTCCTGTTCATAAGACAGTGATCAAGCAAGATGACAGGCTTACACAGTGGGTGCATGCTTTTCCACTGGGAGATATGCAATAAGCCCTCTTCTTTCTGTGGTCTCCCCTACCCTAAATGACCAATTCAACCAAAACGAAAAAGAAACCCAAGAACAATAAATAGATGGAGAATTCAAATGCAGAACATTTCCACAAGGCTGACAGAGTTGCTGTTGTGGTTTTTGCATTGTGCTTTTTTGTTTTGAGTTGATTTTTACGTTACTTTTTGTTTATGGGAAGTTGGGTCAGTTATGTTTCATCACATCTTTCGGAATGGCAACATTTTTTTTTTTTTTTTTGGAATGGCAACATTTTCAAGAACATTCTATTTTCACCAAAACAAATGACCTGTCTTGAATAGATTTTTTTATTATGAATGAACTATCTCTGTGCATTCTGTTCAGACTGAAGAAAACCCATGGGAGACCTGGATAAGAGCCTGGGAGTACCTTGGAGTAATAGCTGCATCATGTATATATATTGGAGGCTAGACAGGGTCTGGGAGGTCACCTCCCACAGATGGGGCTGTTACCTTAATCAGTTATTCGGGCATGAACACATCTCTTCCTCTATCACCTGGGAAATAGGCTTTAGCTTCATCCCTTGTCCTTGTGAACTTGGCTGTGAATGATGTGTCTGCCAGGCTAGGATGGTAAATCACTCAGTGACCTGGAATGCCGACATATTCTGACGGGTGGTG
>JAPYYM010001439.1:0-13469 GCA_028534135.1 Potos flavus | reverse complement strand
TTTCCTGGGTTAATGGCTATAATTGGAGCCAACTGTGGTTAGTGTACCTCAGGATGGGGGCTTTAAGGAATATTCCCAAGCAGCTGCCAAAACTCCCTTTGTTTCAGGGAAGTGCCCTGTCTCCTCTACCCCAACATGGACTGCATATTTCCATTTTAGTGAGAAAAAAACCATAGCATGATATCTGCTCACCTGTAAGCTGATGAGTTTAGAACCAGGAACCCTCAGGGTGCCTGGGTGGTTCAGTGATTAAGCGTCTGCCCTCAGCTCAGGTCATGATCCCAGGGTCCTGGGATCGAGCCCCGCATCGGACTCCCTGCTCAGCGGGAAGCCTGCTTCTCCCTCTCCCACTCCCCCTGCTTGTGCTCCCTCTCTCTCTGACAAATAAGTAAAATCTTTAAAAAAACAAAACAAAACAAAACAAAAAACCAGGAACCCTCTTTCTCTGCCTTCTGGCAGCACCTGGCCTCCTCCCGTCCCCTCCCCCTCCTCCTATTTCTGCAGCACCTTGGGTACGGCCTGTATAACTGGTTCCTATACCATTCTCAGTGCCTGTGGCGCCATTGGCTCCTCCTCCTTCCCTCGCTGTCATGGAGCGAAGAGCACCCCCGGACGTAACACTGCCCACTTCAGATTTCCCCACCGGGGCCCCAGGTAAAAACTGACAATGGGGAACAAATTGATTGACCTTTCAGTGGACCCAGGTGGAACATACTTTGATATTTAAACTAATTTAAGTTTATTGGTTTAAGATAGGCTTTTAGCATTATCGGCCTGAAGTATGAAACTTTGATTCTACCAAGGTTTACTAAAGGTCCAATAAAGTCATGTTTTCTCTGATGCCGTATGTTAGCAAAAAAGATGACTTAAGACGATAGCTAGTTTTGTTTGTCTCAAAGTTTTCATAGGTAATTGTTATGATAGCATTCAAAATCTTTGGTAACCTGAAGCTTTAAAGGTTTGTTTGGTTGTTAAATTGGGATTGAATTCATTGGACATCTAGGTCAAGTTAAGGTTGTTTTCCCCTCTAGCAAGGTATTAACATTAAGAGAGTTGGGAGATCCCAGGAAGAATGTCACACGTGTCCCACCCAGGAGTGGGGTGGGGGGAAAGTTACAGGGTGTCAGCTTATGCTTTGTCTTCAAAGTTGTCTTCAAAGTTGTCTTATGCCAACCTTCTACTCCCTCATCAAAATCACTTCATTAACAATGTCCATTTCTGAGTTTTGGTCATTTGTAAGTGTTCTGATGCTCTTATAAAACATGTTTCATTCTTCAAGGAGATTCATAAAAAGGACTTTTAGGACAAATATAGTTATAGTATTTGATATCTTTAAGATCATAAAACTGAAATGGGTAAGAATTTCCAGAACTAAAAAGCTGCATTCAAACTAAATAAGAATTAGTAACACGGGACTAAATGAATTGAGAAGTATGATTATAGTTTTTGTGACTCTTGTTTAAAATATTACTGGTTCTCTAATGTTCTTCCAGATTAAGGAAAATTTCTCTCTCTCTTTTTTTTAAGGTTTTATTTATTTATTTGACAGAGAGATAGAGAGCACAAGTGGGCAGAGCAGCAGGCAGAGGGAGAGGGAGAAGCAGACTCCCCGCTCAGCGGGAAGCCTGATGCGGGGCTCGATCCCAGGACCCTGGGATCATGACCTGAGCAGAAGGCAGCCACTTAACCAACTGAGCCACCCAGGCGCCCCAAGGAAACTTTCTCTTAAGATATCGATGACTTAGAAAAATATGATAAAATATTCCTTTGTGAACAAACTGAGGCATTTAACTTTTCTCTCTACCTGAACCCTCTGAAATTCAAAAAGTCTCAGTAAGTATTCTTTCTTCTGTGGCAATCATAGTCATTTGCCTTAAGTTCAATAAGAATCTGTTCTCCTGGGGCACCTGGGTGGCTCAGTGGGTTAAAGACTCTGCCTTCGGCTCAGGTCATGATCTCAGAGTCCTGGGATCAAGCCCAGCATCGGGCTCTCTGCTCAGCAGGGAGCCTGCTTCCCCCTTTTTCTCTGCCTGCCTCTTTGCCTACTTGTGCTCTCTCTCTCTCTGTCAAATAAATAAATAAAATCTTAAAAAAAAAAAAAAAAGAATCTGTTCTCCTTGTAACAGGACACCATTGGAAACATGGGTTATTTTACCAAGGCTTTGACTGGAATGTCGTATTTGAGAGACAGCATAGACTCAGATATGACCAGACAGCTTTAAGGAATTGAGGTTGGCTTTATGAAACAGGGAGCCATAAAGCCCCTTGGAAATGTTGGCCTGATACCTTGCTTATAGAGTTCCCAGCAGCCTCACCAGGTGAGTAAAGAATGACACTTCCTGGCAGGTGCAGGAACTTCAGGATACTTTGGGGACCTCGAGAAGAGGATTCACCCAAATCTACAGGTATTGCAGGCGTGTCTGATGGCAAGTACTTGGCTTGGCTTCTGGCCTGGAGAGGCTACTAAAAGTTCAATCTAGATTCCTTATGAAAAGTTCTAGCTAGCAAAGAAGATTTTGAAAAATCTATATAGCCAATTTCTATTGTTGCTGAACTTATGTAAATAGGCCACTTTTTTTTTAATCGAACTTGCTTTTCAAATGAATTAGTCTTGATTTGGCTATCTCTGGAATTAGGAGTGATTATAGAGAGAAAGAATTATGTTTCAATAACACACCTTTGTGGATGTTAAATTCTAGTTCTGATTGTCTTTGACTGCTGTTTGCCAAAGCTAGACAACTTGAGTAAACTTCAGAGAAATTGCCACTATAGCTCATGTATAGACAGTCTTTTTTTTTAATTTTCTTTTTTAAGATTTTATTTATTTGACAGAGAGAGAGATCACAAGTAGGCAGAGAGGCAAGCAGAGAGAGAGGGGGAAGCAGGCTCCCTGCTGAGCAGAGAGCCCGATGCGGGGCTCGATCCCAGAACCCTGAGATCATGACCTGAGCCAAAGGCAAAGGCTTTAACCCACTGAGCCACCCAGGCACCCCGATTTTTAAATTTTTTAAAATATTTTATTTATTTGACAGAGAGAGACGCAGCGAGAGAGGGAACACAAGCAGGGGGAGTGGGAGTGGGAGAAGCAGGCTCCCCACCAAGCAAGGAGCCTGATGCAGGGCTGAATCCCAGGACCCTGGGATCATGACCTGAGCTGAAGGCAGACACTTAACAACTGAGCCACCCAGGTGCCCCTATAGACAGTCTTCATGCTTGTTATTCTGTGAGGACAGTAACAGGACCTCAGTGGCATATGATTATTTGAACAGCCGGAAAATGGAATTGACTCCCCAACAATTGCATCACTCAACTCGCACCTTAACCAAGTCTGTATGGCTAGAATGACAATATCGTCCCCTGAAAGCCAGAGCTTTAACTATAGGGTTAACAATGGACTTGTGAAGATAATGGATGACCGCACTTCCCTTATGATTGGATTGGATGATGCACTTGGAGATGCCCTTATCTCCTAAGACAAGTTGTCTCCTACTTGCCAGTGATTTCTCATAATTAGGATATTGTTAAGGCTAGACCTAAAACAAAGAGGGCTTCTTGATGGTTTTATCCCTCGGCCATATTTGTCCTAGGAACTACCTCTATTGATGTAAAATTGCAAATAGAGGCTTTAGCCAAGCGTACAACAGCCCTCCTAGTAGAAGAAGCCTCAAACTTTACTATGGGACAGTCCCTGACAGTGATGACTCCACATCAGATCCAGAGTGTCTTAGAGACCAAAAGCCACCAATGGATGATGGGAGGCTGACTTATTCAGTGCCAGGCTAAGCTCTTAGATACACCTGAAATAATACTTAAAATTTGTCAAACTTTAAGCCCAGCTACCTTTATGCCCAGGCCTGACCATCGTATTTCCATGTTAGGACATGACTGCTCAGAGATTATTGATCTTGTTTATTCCAGCAGACCAGATTAAGAGAGTCCCCTATTGAAAATGCGATGACAGTTGGTTTGCTGATGGCAGTGGTTTCATGGAAAAGGGGATAAGAAAAGCTGGGTACACTATAAGTCAGTCTAATCCAGACTGTTGGGGCCAAAGCCCTACCAGCATATGTGTCTGCCCAAAAAGCAGAGTTAAGAGTGCTCACTCATGCTTTACAATTAGCAAAGGCCCTGGAATAATATCTATACTAACTCTAAATATGCCTTCCTAGTCCTACAGGCCCATGGAGCAATTTGGAAAGAAAGGGGATTATTATTAAGCCATAACTCCCCAGTCAAATATGGGCCTGAAATGATGACTCTCCTTGAGGCTCTAGGCCTACCTAAGGAGGGAGCTGTAATTCCCCTCAAAGGACATCAAAAGGATATGATCTTAGAATCTAAAGGCAACAATTTAGCAGACCATGTAGCCAAGCAGGCAGCACAAAATCAACAAATATTAAGTCTTAGGCCAGTCTTAATTCCAATAAAGCCCATAACTCCTGTCTATTCAGACCAAGAAATTCACATAGCCCAGGAATGAGGATATTCAAAAAGAAAAGCACAGGACGGGCTTCTTAATAATGAGAAAAAAAACCTTATACCCACAAATAACCAATGGAAGGTAATACAAGATTTACACCAGGCTACCCATTTGGGTTAAAAGGCCCTGGAACAAATGGTTAAAAATCCCTATGATGGGATTAGCTTAACCCTTGCCATTAAACAGGTCTGTCAATCGTGGGCTATTTGCACACAAGCAAATCCAGAGTGAGACTCCCCCCAGCCCTCTTTTAGGGCCAGTCTGAAGGCGAGGGGATGTATCCTGCAGAGGACTGGCAATTAGATTTTATGCAAATGCTGCCTTGTAAAGAATATAAGTACTTACTGGTTTATGTAGACACCTTTCCTGGATGGATAGAGGCCTTTCCTTATAAAACAGGAAAGACCACTGAGGTGACCAAAACTTTGCTAAAAGAAATTGTCCCTAGATTTGGACTCCCTCGGTCCCTACAAAGTGACAATAGACCATCTTTTATTGCAGAAATAACTCAGCAAGCGGCTCGGGCCTTAAAAATTGATTACTATTTACACTGGGCCTAGCATCCACAATCCTCTGGAAAGGTGGCCCTCCAAAACCAAATAGCCCTTGATATCCTGACTGCAGCTCAAAGAGGCCCAGAATTAGATGGCCAGCTCCTAACAGGACCCAATGACAATGTGGCTCTGACTCGTGGCCATGGCTTCCCCCAGGTTGGATAGGCTGCTGTACTCTGGGTTTAGCCTGCATGCAAAGACATATTATTAAAACCAACCCAGCCAATCTTCCAAATTTAAAACCATGGTGGATACGTACTGTGTTTCATTGGTATGACCACCTACTATCCATCTTTGTTCCCTCTTTGATACTGGAGGATGTCATTTGGCACATGGAAGCACTTGAAAAGTACACAGTCAAAGCCCTAAATGACACTCAAAATAGCATTTCCCTATTAAATGCTGAAGTAACACAAAGGCATAAAGCAGATTTACAAACTAGAATGGCATTAGACGTTTTAACTGCTGCAGTGGAACTTGTGCTGCCATAGTAACAATGTTGGGTATACACTCTAGATTATCACAAAGACATTTCTGGGTTTCTAACTGACATGAATACTCAAATTGGCACTTTAAAGGATCCCTCTCTTTCCCTAAATGATTGGTTGAACTCCTAGACTCCAAGAGGATTTTTGTCAACTATCAAAGGACTTTTATTTGGGCTTCTTTTTTCTTTTTGTTATTCTAATCATGTTTGCTGTTTTCTCCCCTGTCTCTCCACCTGGTGCCTAGACTCCTTTGCTGCCATAACCTCAAGCCAACAGATGCTCTTTTCCACTTGGGAAGATCCATCATGCGGTCTCCCTTGAATTCAGCTGCCTCTGCCTTTCATAACTCCTATATATATAAACCCCTGACTGATCAGTGTTGACCCACAGATAGGGATATCTCCATGCCCCTATTCATCAGAAGGAAGTTACAGAAGATAAGGCCTTCCACCCTCAGCAACCTTAAAGATTTAAGAGTCAAATTTATTCAGGGGGGAATGATGTGGGAAACAAAGGCAAAAGAAAAATTAAATTTCCTTACTACTTACAGCCCATTGACAAGTCCTTGAAACGGGCAGACTGACCTTCCTCTGGGAAGCTCAGCAGCCTCAATGTTGACACTTTGCTAAGGGCAAAAGGAAATCTTAGCCTGACCCCTCCTGCCCCCCCCCCTCCACCCTGCCCCAGGATCCTGTGAGTCTCCTTTAAACATATAGAAATTCCTTTGGAAAACTTCCTTTATCTCTGCCCAAGATACATGTTAGCAATCATCCTCCAAGCATATGGCCCACTGATATACATCTGACGGGTGTCATGACTGAGTTTTTACTTAACAGTAATAAATGACCTTTTCCAAACAATACCTAGCTCACTCAGGGTCCTGGAAACCTTGTTCCCAAACTACCTTGGAGGTTTGTGCTGTCCCTAACCCCCTCCCAACTTAAAAATATAGAATTGGCCGCTTTCTCATGACCGCAGTGCAGCTCTTTCTGCCCTTTGGGTCCAGTCCCTGTGCTTTAATAAAACCACTTTTTTGCACTGAAGACATTCTCAAGAATTCTCTCTTGACCATTTGTTCTGAACCCCAATATTTCCACACCACAAGAGACCCAAGGCTTTAGCTAAAGTGGTTAAGATGCATATAAGATTTTCCTTTTGTCTTGTTCTGTGCCTAAGGGCTTGGCTTTGTGACCAGTGAGAATATTCTCTTTGGTCTCCATCATCTGGAGGGTGTACTTACCAGGGTACACCTTGGTGGCTGGTCAAAAAGACTGGGGATCTAACTCTGACTCTCTCTCTCTCTCCCCCACCTTTCATCCTGGGTCTTGCCACCTCTCAGTGGTGTTTGTCATGAGAGGTTCTAGACCATAGGAACCTTTATCCTCTCAACCTTCATTGCTTATGAATGCTGGGAAGTCTCATTTCAATAGCACCTGCCTAGTGTCACAGATGAGCGGCCTGTGACTGGAAGTATCTTATGATTTCATGGGAGACCAGAGACACCATTTTCAGTACACCATCCTTACTGCCTGTCCAGTGAAGATCTTTTCTTTCTTATCTTGGGAGTAAACTTTTAGATCATGGGGGCTGCATCATCTACAGCCTCTTTGAATGACTTTTGTGTCTTTGGTTAAGCCATTAAAAGGTTTATTGGTTTGAGTTGCTATTAATAGATCCTACTCCTCAATGGCCAGGTAATGGATCCTTTAAATTGGCTATCTTTAGAAGAAAAATATTTTTTATAGAGAGTTCCCAATTGTCTTATTAGTATAACAGCTAACCTTAGGGATTCCTTTGACAAGATGAAAGAATAGAAATTAGTCTTAGGACAAAAATAAATGTCCATATCCAGTGCAAATTTTCCTAAAATCTGCCTGTTTTAACTTCCCTTTCCCTACAAGATGTCCAGGAAGCATCCAACCTATTCTCTGGGTTCAAAGTATTCAACTTGCTTATGTAAATGCTGAATGCCAGGAAATGAACTTAATAAAAGTGCCCAAGGTCGGCAGTGAGGCTGGCTTTGATCCTACCTCCCCAGGCTAGATCTATAATCAGGATCTGCCAGCTTTAGGCATTCCTGTGCTATGTCCTTTACAGGTGTGCCCTAGATCCCCCACTGCAGAAGAATTCTTTTGCCTGGACAGCAGCAAATCTTTTAAATCATAAAGACTTTCTTTTTTCCCCCAGAAAATCCTACCAAAGTTAGAGAGGAATAGGTCGATGACTATTCATAACCTCCCTTCCACAGAGGAAACAGGACCAAAATTTCTCCAAGGTCCTCCTACAAATGACCTCAAAAAGCTAATATTCGGGGACTAATAGAAGCCAATGTTAAATTGTGTACCCAGAAAAAAGGCTTTTGTTGAAATGCTTTATACAGACTTTACAAAGGCATAAGTCTTTTGATTCCCATTTTACTTAAAAATCCCCCTGATATAAAGAAGCAAATTTAGTTTAAAAAGCAGGCCAGTCCCTTGATATTCAGGCTGTAATCCAGTTCTTTGGGGGAATTAGAAACAACTGTCTTTGTCTTACAAAGCTCTACAAAACCAGAAATGCAACTTTAAAAATAAAAGTCAAAGCCCACCCATCTTTACTAATCCCCAAAACTCACCTATTCCTCTCAAAATGACTGTAGATAATGACACAATATCAGAACGAAATTCCCCTGTATTAAAAAAAAAAAAAAAAGGTAAATTTTTGATAGCAATTACCCTGAAATTTGAGGAGGAAAACCATTTTTCATTCTTTTTCTGTCCCTTGAAATTATAAATATTATCATGTCTTTGAAAGGTAAGTACAGCCCACCATCACCTGAGACTGAAGGAAAAAAGGGAGGGAGGAAGTCTTTTTAAAATAAAAACTGCTAAAATGGCTCTCCTGCCCAGACTCCAGCATCTCTGATAATAGGCAGATATGCTCCCAATCTCTACCTCAGAGGGAACTTGGATATTTACTCTGTGCCTTTGTGATGCAAATCTTCTACTCCTATCTTCCCTAAATCTTCTATTCCTATCTTCCCTGGGACCTAAGAGACATTCTTTGAAATACAAACTTAGGGGGGAAAAAAAAATAGAATGAGGTATTTAAAAATTGGGTCTTTCTGTCCTCTCCACAAATATTAGTAAAAATAAAAGCTCTAAGATTTTGTTTCTGTATGAGTGTGTGTCCATTTATGTTGTAAATATGAGGGATTTTCTCTACCTCCAGGTGATTTTGCTAAAATTAATTTGCCAAAGAGCTCTTTTAGTTGGTTTGAAGGCAAGCATTTGTAAAACTTGGACATTCTAAAACTCAGAAAGAGAAACTAACCCAAATGTTTTTCCGGTTCACATGATCTGGGAAAATATTCAGTATTAAAAAGCTAATTTGAAGTTGTTTGTTTAATTAAAATAGACATATCTTTAGAGTTATCAGCACTAAATGTAAAACATTTATTCTGCCTATATTTAGTGAAAATCAAATAAGTTCATGCTACATCTCTGTTGCAAAATTTGTCTTAAGAAAAAAACCTTCAAATAATCATTGACTTTAATGCCTCATAATGTTTTGTGGGTAATCTAAACACAATTGTTAAGAACAAGTAAATTAAATTGATATAAAAAGAGAAAAGGTTTGTAGGTAAACTTTTAAATAGCTTCCAAAATCTTTAATAACCTGAAACTTTATGAAGTTTTGCTAAGTTAAATGATACATTGTTAAATTTGTTAAATATCTAGATCATTTCCAAACAAGATAAAATAATAAAACATAAGTACTGAACATTGGTTTATTCAGTTTTGTTTAATTACAGAGAAACTAACGATAAATTCAGGTCAGCTAGTAAACATGATTTGTGCTTTATTGAAGGGTTGTACTATGAAAAAGCACACACTTCTAGAAATTTTAAAATGTATTCATAAATTTGCCAACCTAAAGAATACTGGTATAACAGTTCACAAATTGCTAACTACTTAGTTTTCATTAGAAATTAAGGTTTCTAAAAGAAAATTTTTTTAAAATGTAATTAAGACAACTGAAAATAATAAAGGAAATAACTTTGTATGCAAGGAAAGTAAGATGTGTGTCTGGGGATAAAAAAAAAAAAAAAGCATGAGGAATGGGAACACATTTTTGTTGAGGGAAAAGAAAGTAATTTTGTCCTAAAGTGAGGCTGGTTATTTAAAGAGGGAAGACTTAGGACAAAATCCGAGTGTAAAAATGTTGCAGAAGGCTTATGGAAAAAGAACCTGGAAAAGAATTTTATATGTGACTAGTATCGGCTAAGATTGGAGTCTATTTAAGTAAGTAAATGAGTTTTAATATAAAAATACACTGATGCAAAATTAAAGTTTTGTCTTTCTCTTTGGTAAAAGAACAAAGTTTTCTTGAACTATTGGTCTGCTCTTAATAAGAAGTTGCAAACAAAAGTTTTTCTTCACCTTTAAAGTTCTCTGCCTGGAAAACAAGCCCTCTGCATTTTACCAAAATAATTTCCTACATTTATCAAGTCTGATTACTTAAGAAAATTGAGTCTTAATATTTAAAAGGCTAAATTTTGCTTACAATTATTTAACCTTTTATATTTTCCTTTGAAATCTTTTATTGTTGATTTGGTTAATTACATAATTAAATATTGTCTCATAACAATATATGATCCCAAATGAAATTCTAAAACGAAATCTTTTGACCAGAGCACTCTTGGAACATTTAAAAGATTTCGTAAGAAATTAAATTAAATTAAATTAAGTTGGCTTTTTGGCTCATTAGATTACATGAGGAGTACTGTCAAATAAGTGTTACTAAGCCCTCTTGGGTTATATTTATGTAGATATCTTATTAAACTAAGTGTTCTAAAAATTGTATGAAACTCCTAGAAATTTGATGTCCTGGTGTGTTATTTTCTTGGAGTGTTGTGTGTCACAGAAATAACCAAATTTCTCTGTCCGTTGCATTGTAATGAAGTCTAATCAGATCTTTAACCCTGGTCATTTGTAAGTCTTGTCATTTAAAGTTACCGTTTTATTTCAATGCTGTTGCAAATGTATTTCATCTTAAGTGAGACTGAGAAAAAAAACCTCTGAGTACAGATTTCTGATAATCTTAAGATCATAAAATTGAACTAGGTAAGAATTTCCAAAACTAGTGGAAAACTGGATTCAAAGAATTAACAACTTGGGACTGAATGAGGAGGATAACTATCATTTTTATGACTTTTTGTTTACACCATTGATGACATTTTTAAATGTTTTGTTTTTCCAGATTTCAGGAAACTTTTTCTCTTAAGCTGACTGACCTATAGCAGTGTGATAAATTATACCTTTGTAAGCAGAATTGAAACATTTATCTTTCCCTCCCTACCTTGTCCCTCCAGAATTTAAAAACTCTCAGTGAGTGTTCTTTATATTTTCATGGCAATATATTTATTTGCATAAGTTCAATAAGAAACTGTTCTCCTCTTGGGGTGCCTGGGTGGCTCAGTGGGTTAAGCCTCTGCCTTCGGCTCAGGTCATGATCTCAGGGTCCTGGGATCGAGCCCCACATCGGGCTCTCTGCTCAGCGGGGAGCCTGCTTCCCCCCTCTCTCTGCCTGCTTCTCTGCCTGCTTGTGATCTCTCTCTGTCAGGTGAATGCATAAAATCTTAAAAAAAAAAAAAAAGAAAAAAGAAACTGTTCTCCTTATAACAAGATACAATTGGAAACATTAGTTATATTACCAAGACTTTGACTGGAATTCATATTTTAGGGAGACATGCATAGACCAGACATAGATATGACCAGACAGCTTTAAGGAACTAAGGCTGATTTTATGGGGCCAATAAAGTCCATTGGAAATATCAGCCTGGTACCTTGCTTTCAGAGTTCCCAGCAGCCTATGTGGTGAGTAAAGTCACTTTGTGGCAGGTAGAGGAACCTCAGGATATTTTGGGGACCTCAAGAAGAGAGGAATTAACCCAAGTCCACAAGTATTGCAGGCAAAGTCTGATGGCAAGTATTTGACTTGGCCTCTGGCCTCAAGAGATAGTTAAGAATTCAATCTAGATATACCTTATGAAAACTTCCAGCAAAGCAGGGTTTTATTTTTATTTTTTTAAGTTTTATTTATTTAAGTAATCTCTAGAACCCACATGGGACTCAAACCCATGACCATGAGATCAAGAGTTGCACAGTCTTCCAACTGAGCCAGCCAGGTGCCCCAAAGCAGGTTTTTAAAAAGCCTTTGTGGCCAACTGCTATTCTTACTGCACTTACGTAAATAATCAGGTCAAGCGTTTTTTGTTTGTTTGCTTGCTTGTTTTTGAAACTAGACTTATTTTCCAAACACATTATTAATATGGCCCTCTTTGGTGGAAATGTGGGTGATTATATAGAGAAGATAGGTTCCAACAACAGACCTGAGCAAATATTAGATTCCAATACCGTTCACTATAAACTAGACTAGATCCTGATTTCTTCTAGTGTCCTCCAATACCTGGCTACAACCCTCCAAAGTAATGTTCTTGATTTTTCTCCCACTTCCTGAGTTGGATCCATTTGAGAACTAAAATGCCATTTGTTCTGAAGCCCTGAAAACTAAGTACGAACAACTTGATGTAAACTTCAGAGAAATCACCACAACAGCTCACCTATAGACAATCTTCATGCCTGCTGCTCTGTGGGCAAAAATATCATCCAAGACATTCAAACTACAAACCAGGAAAATCTGTCACTAGCTGCTTTCACACTATCTGAAGATGCTTCAAGCTTGACATCTAGAAATTTTCTCTCAGAGAATTTTCCCTCAGAACTCAGAAACCAGTTTATAACTTGATCCAATCATTAACCATTGTTTTTCTTTTGTTTCCATAGAAATGCCTCTTATTTAATACCTCATTCCTTGAACCATAGGCCTAACTTTGAGGACACACCTGAAATACCACCTCCTGAAATAAGTTTAACTAAACTGACCTAACGCCAGGACTGGTTCAATGAGCTTTGACAATCTACAGGCTCAAGTTATAATGTGTGAAATGCCAGGGAAATTTCAGAGGAGAGAACTGCAGACTGCCCCAAGATGGGCCACTTTGGCATGAACATTATTTTGAGTTAAAAGCAGTCAAAACCCAGCAGATTCAGAAAAAGCTCTTTATCTCTCCCTCAACTCCCTGCTTATACCCAGAAGAGAGCTATAGAGGAGATTCCTCTTTACCTAAGAAACTTACCTGCATAATGGGGCAATCTTTGCTTTCCAAACATCTCCTTTCTCCCTTCTGCTAATGATTCCCCCCATCTTTTGTATCCTCAGACTCCTACCCCTCTCCTTGGCTCATATAAGCCTCAAGTTGCCTCACTGTCTTTGGAATTCCATGTCTGTGGATTCCCCATATGTACAAAACTAAACTTGATTTTCTCCCATTAATCTGTCTTTTCTCAATTTGATCATTAGTCCAGCTAGAACGACTTTGAAGAGCAGAGGAAATTCTTCCTGCCCTCCACAGCCTCCACCATAGACTTCCATCATATCAGTAGCAGCTCTTTATACATTTCATTTACTTCCCTGTCTGTCTTCTTCTGGGACTTAGAAAGCATTTTATTTGCTTTTCATTCATAGGACCTGGCCCATAGTAAGTACTAAATAAATGTTAGCAGATGAAATCTCCCCTCGGCTGCCATATGGCATGTATGTCCCTTTTCCTCCTTTCTATTTAGGGCCCTTTGGGGTGCTGTCTATGGCCAGGCTGCTGGTTTTCAATTTGTGGAGGTGGATGAGGCAGTCTGACCTCTGCTATCAATAGCCATGGTCAAGAATGATTTGTTGGGCGCCTGGGTGGCTCAGTGGGTTAAAGCCTCTGCCTTCGGCTCAGGTCATGGTCTCAGGGTCCTGGGATTGAGCCCCGCATCTCTGCTCAGCAGGGAGCCTGCTTCCCCCTCTCTCTCTGCCTGCCTCTCTGCCTACTTGTGATCTCTCTCTGTGTGTCAAATAAATAAA
>JAPYYM010001438.1:0-13470 GCA_028534135.1 Potos flavus | reverse complement strand
CCTGGTGGTGGGTATTGAGGAGGGCATGTATTGCATGGAGCACTGGGTGTGGTACATAAACAATGAATCTTATAACACTGAAAAATAAAATAAAAGTATTTGAAAAAAAAAAAAGATGCTGTCGCAAGTGATCAGTGGAAATAATTTGCTTGTCACATTCCTTCCAGAGATGTGTTTGCTAATGAAAACACTGTAGTCCCAATTTTAAAACTAAAAGCACAGTTGAAGATTGACAGTTGTATTTAGCAACTTTTCAGCATTCGAATAGCACACTAAAATCTGGCCTAGAAAACTTACATGTCACGAGAAGTACAAGCCGTACTCCAAACTGGGCTAGGTCTTGAGTTGGACTTGAGCATGCCCAGCAGCAATGACTGCAGATCCAATGTTCCCTCTCTCTGAAATCCATTTGACAGATAAAATCCCCTGGTCATCAAGGGGCACACACTTGACCCACTTCTATAACCCTTAGAATAGAAAACACCACCAAAAAAGCAAGCCTCCCCAAGTAACCCTAACTTCCAACTCAGGCTGCAAACCAAGAGGTTTCTGCATTGAAATGTGAACCGCTTCCAAAGAGTCATGAGACACTAGACACAGATGCAGTGTTTCTGCACTATGCTGGTGTTCTTTTCAGGGATCTTATGAAACAGTATTGTTCCCTTTTTCTGTGGAAAGTGAATGTGGCTAAGGAGGGCTGATGCATTTGCTGAAGATCACGCAGCTAGTTTGCAAGTGAGATTACACTGAACGTAAAGCTTAATGATTGGAATTTCCATTTTGTTGATCTCCCTCAAATATCACCAACGACTTGCTGATAAAACAAAACAGATGATCAGGATTCACTGCAGGAGAGCATCCACAGCCTGGATGGGGAAGGAGGGAGCCAGACTTACGGTCCCTGCAGCCTGTAGGGTCTGCATGCAGGGGGCTGGGCTTAAGGCAAATATTTCAATATTTCAATATTTGGGTTTAGACAAAGCTTGTGACTCGTTATTTACTATGGTGACATGGCAGGTGAGGATCTTGAAGCAAGTCTTGAGAGGTAAACTCTTGCTTATAAGTGAGTCGTTTATCTAAGTGACTGGAGAGTTGTCTCAGAGAAATCGATTGTTTCAGAGAAATGCTCCGGAAGCAGTGAAGTTCCTTGTTTGATTTACGTGATCTTTTGTGGGCAGAGGTGGAACAAACAAGTAGGTCGTGTTGACACAGGTGCTCTCAGCTCTCGTTCAAAAATCCCAATCGCCTAATGACCATTTGAAATAAGAACACTTGGAATCCAACTGGCATCTTTCTCCTTTTTTCATCTGATGTTGTATTCAAAGTGTTGCAAGACATCTCCCTAGTGAGGGTGAGCTGTGCTTACGTGTGCCATGCAGGGACTTGGCATGGAGTTTTGCTCACTGATACTAATGGAGGTACATGGGGTCCTCTGTGGTACCATGGCCAGGAAAGACGAGCCTGCCTCTGACTCTTCCTCTTCTCTCCTATCACCCTTCTCCTCCCTTCTGACACCCTCTTTCCTTCCCCTGACTCATCCCCAGTCTCCAACCTCTGCTCTGGTCCCATTTTTGCTCTCAATCTAGCAACAACCAATTCTGGCTCAAGTTCTACCTGATAAGTACAGTGTCACTTGAGAGTTTACACTGTGGCCTCTTCTAGATGCTTGGAGTAAAGGAGATGGGATGGGATGAAGGGGAGAGGTAATCCCAAGCTGAGGCTCCATGGCTGAGATTCTGCCCAAAGCTTGGCTAGATCTGTTCACAGCCACCATGACATCTACCTTCAGAACCAGTGATAAACGTTCTTATTTTAGATAGCCATTTTCTCCTTAAAGATAGAATATATTTTATGTCTACTTATTCAATGATACAATTTCAAAGTTCATTTTAAAAAGTTATTTATACAAAGTTGTGTTTCAATGACTAAAGTCACCCATTCAAAGGAGAAAAACTGTGTAGTACCTGGAAATAGATGAAGCAACATTTTAATTAACTCCTCCAACAAGCTCGATTTCTTTTCCCTGAAGATTTGAAAACTAACTTCTTCAAGTCTTGGCTTTCAGAAACTTCAAGATAGCATACACATGTGCTCTCAAAGATTCCATCACATGCCCTTCACAATGAACTCTCAGTCCAAATTCAGCCAGAGCACAGACTCTCTTACATTGTTCCATTAGATGCCAGCAAATACCTGGTGGGCACTATTTCCACTTTCTTGCATTTCTCATCTCCTCATCTGATGTTATTTTTTTTTAATTTAATTTTATTTTTTCAGTGTTTCAAGATTCATTGTTTATGCACCACACCCTGTGCTCCATGCAATATGTGCCCCCGCATTACCCACCACCAGGTTCACCCAGGATTTTATGTATTTGACAGAGAGAGACGGTGAGATAGGGAATGCGAGCAGGGGGAGTAGGAAAGGGAGAAGCAGGCTTCCCGACGAGCAGGGAGTCCAATGTAGGGTTTGATCCCAGGACCCTGGGATCATGACCTGAGCAGAAGGCAGATTCTTAATGACTGAGCCACCCAGGTGCTCCATTATCTCCCCATCTGGATGGTCAGTGGTCAGTGTCAAGATTGAACCATCCATACCCTCCATCAGGCCAGCATGGGAAGTCTCCAACAGTCTATGGCTTCTCTCCTTTCTCTATTCACACCCATGTTCTCTCCACAGAGGCTCACATTCTTGACATCTTACTCCTCTAAAAAGACTCTGCTTTCTGACTTCACTCTATTCTTTCATTGCCTACTCCAAATTCCAGTCTTGACTCTACCTTCTTATGTTCAATCCTGAAGTTCTCTAGATTATTGCTCATGGTCTGGGCACTGGGATCTAGATTCCAGAGATCTCAACTCCTGTTTCGGAGCTCTTTCTTCATTTTCTCTCTTGGATAGCCACATGCCTTGTGCCCCATTGTCCAATTCCCAAGGCTTGTGCTTACATCAGAAATCCATTCTGGCATAATGAAAGGGTATCGGGCAACTCTCAAGTTCTACAAAAGGCTGCAGAACCAGACCCAGGAGAAACCAAGAGGCACCACACAGTCAGCATCCCACCAGGAGCAACCTGCTCACATATGGCTGGGGACAGTGGTGGCACCATGCTTGGCTGGGCACTGCTCTGGTAACTTTCATTTGCTGCAGCTGGGACAGCTCACAGTACAAAGCTCCAGGCGCACCCACGTGATTTGCTGCCCCTCCCCGGCTACCTGGGCATGAGGTAGGGTCCTGCTTCCTACCCATCTGAAGATTGTCCCCGAATATACAGTCATTTAGGTGAGTAGTCTCAATAACAAATCTCTACTTTAATGGCATGATAAATGTATCTGTATTCTTATTTGAGCATTTCTCCCTCAATCTCATCTAAGGATGTTCTTTTTTTTTTTTTTTTACTTTTTTTTTTTTTAAGAATTTATTTATTTATTTGTCAGAGAGAGAGTGAGAGAGAGATCACAAGTAGGCAGAGAGGCAGGCAGAGGCAGAGGGAGAAGCAGGCTCCCCGCTGAGCAAGGAGCCCGATGTGGGACTCGATCCCAGGACCCTGGGATCATGATCTGAGCCGAAGGCAGCTGCTTAACCAACTGAGCCACCCAGGTGTCCCATCATCTAAGGATGTTCTATCTGTGATCAGTACACTTCCATCTGTGATGATAACAGTTTTAGCACTTGACTGCTCTCTGTATCCCATTAGAAGGCCACATGTTTGGGTTACTTTTCTAGTAATTCTAAATATTAAAAGAAAAACAGAACACACATGTATACTGTATGTCTCATTTTTCTGGAAAGATAGTGTATGTTTATATATGAGGGGAACAGAGAAGAACATTGTTATTAAATGTTAACACTTGTCTATAACCACTTATTTCTCTTTTTTTTGCAGCAAAAAGTGTATTTTTTAATTTAATTTAATTTTTTCAGTGTTCCAAGATTCATTGTTCATGCACCACACCCAGTGCTCCAGGCAATACGTGCCCTCCTCAATACCCACCACCAGGCTCACCCAACCCCCCACCCCCCCTCCCCTCCAAAACCCTCAGTTTGTTTCTCAGAGTCCACAGTCTCTCATGGTTCATCTCTCCCTCCAATTTCCCCCAATTCACCCCTCCTTTCCTTCTCTCAATGTCCTCCATGTTTTTCCTTATGCTCCACACGTAAGTGAAACCATATGATAATTGACTCTCTCTGCTTGACTTATTTCAAATGTTGAAAAAGAAAAAAAAGCTGGGGTCATCACATTGCCTGATTTCAAGCTTTACTACAAAGCTGTGATCACCAAGACAGCATGGTACTGGCACAAAAACAGACACATAGACCAGTGGAACAGAGTAGAGAGCCCAGATATGGACCCACAACTCTATGGTCGAATAATCTTTGACAAAGCAGGAAAAAATATCCAGGGAAAAAAGACAGTCTCTTCAATAAATGGTGCTGGGAAAATTGGACAGCTATATATAGAAGAATGAAACTTGACCATTCTCTTACACCATACACAAAGATAAACTCGAAATGGATATAACCACTTATTTCTTAATAAGTTGCTTAATAAAAGCAACAACATCAACCTCTGTGGGAGCACGAACATCAAATAGTGCTGTTTCCACTCACAGAGATTGGGAGAAGGGGCAAAGGAATGGGGATCCTCTGTCACTGGCCACCATTTCCGCACCAAGATCAAGAGGGACCCAGGTGGGGCCATTGTTTCATGGAACATTAATGAGCCTGAGTAGATATGATAGTATATACAGTGTGTAGGAGTGCACATGGGAGAGAGGAGGAATGTTTGAGGGGACAGTGAAAACAGAAAAGGCTGAAGTCTTTAGGAGGCAGGAGGTTAAGCAGTGGGACATGCAAAATTCCTCAGTTGTCCACAAATTACCAGGCCTGTGAATCCTGCAGGTGCCTAGGACAGGTGGAGAGAGTGACAAAAACAACAGGGGCAGAGCTGTGAAATATTTGAGACAATACCATTTATACAAATTAAAAGTGCATGTGCATAATGGAAACTATGCATGTTGTAATAATACGTGCAAACAACAGGTTGTGTTGAGAAACCAACAGGATGGCTTGACTAACAAGGAAGAAGAATAGGAAAGATGTTTGGTGAGAAACAGGAATGAATAGACAGACAGGTGGGTGGGTGGACAGATGAGTGCACAAGTGGGTAGACAGGTGGATAGACAGGTGAGTGGACAAGTGGGTGAACAAGTGGGTGGACAGGTGAGTAGACAGGTGGGTGGATGGATGGTGGGTGAATGAATGGGTGGATGATAGATAGATAGATAGATAGATAGATAGATAGATAGATAGATAGACAGATGAAAGCCTAGCATGGACAACTACTAATAATGTTCCATGAACTAAAGAATGTAATTGACTCAACCCTTTGCACCTGAGGGTTAAGAAAACAATTAGCGTATCTGGGATAACAAAACAATCATTCTCTGAATTATTTGGGTAAAAACTGAGCTAAACAGCAGAGGGCACCAGGAAAAATGGTCCCATCCCCTCTTTGGCAGATACCCAGACTAGTGGGGAGGAAAATGGACTTCCCACCACATGTGGGATAAAGTCCCAGACTGTTTTATTGGAAATCTTGAAAGACGAATTTCCTCATCAGAGATCTGGTTTTCCTGTCTGTGTGAGTGAAAATTTGCATATCGCACAAGAGCTAGTGTGGAACATTCGAAACCACTGGGAATGGTTCCCTCAGGAGACTGGGGGTGTTGGAGAGGAATTCCGTTTTCATTTTGCATTCTGTTTAAAGGGTTTCCAAGGAATATGCATTGCTTTTGTCGTAACTTCAAACCCACTCAGTGGATACATTCAGTTCTGGGAAGTATTTCTCCGTTCTTGTGGCAGCATTTGGATATGGGTTTGAATGCTGAGTGATTCCTCATGGACGTTACTCCGTGATAAGCAAAGAGAACGAAGAGCAGAGAAAAGGCTAAGTATCGGCATTGCAGTCATCTGCCCATCAGTGACTTTCTTTTACAAACCTTGATATCGAATCTTTAGGAAAGTAGCCTTGCGGTGTTAGACTCTGGCTATTCAAGCATTTAAGTAAGGCCGGAATACATCATTGATCAAACTGCTTGGAATCATAATACGATTGGAACCAGCACTGTTGGGGTAATGAAGACGAGGTTTTAAATATCTCTCATTTGGGGCGCCTGGGTGGCTCAGTGGGTTAAAGCCTCTGCCTTCGACTCGGGTCATGATCTCAGGGTCCTGGGATCGAGCCCCGAATCGGGCTCTCTGCTCAGCAGGGAGCCTGCTTCCCCCTCTCTCTCTCTGCCTGCCTCTCTGCCTACTTGTGATCTCTCTCTCTCTGTCAAATAAATAAATAAAATCTAAATAAAAAATAAATAAATAAATATCCCTCATTTCAGGAATTCATGGGAACAACTTTCTCCTTGAAGGCTGCTGGTGCAGGAAGACCTGGTCCTTCACACAGCCTGCCAACACCATGTACTCAGTGGCTGGAATCTGATTGTTTCCAAATTTTCACCATTTCTCCCAAGTAGTTGAACCACTTGCAGGAGCCAGATTCTCTTGGGATCATGTGGGCTGGCCATCCAGGATTAACAAACGTATTAGTCAGCGGCGTCTCCCCCGCTGCAGACCAGAACGGTCTGTCCTGTCCATCTGTCCATCCCCTACACATCTTCCAGACCACATCCACGCTTGCACAGAGATAACAGAATGAGCATCTTCCCTGATGTCTCCCTCCTGCCCATAAGCTAAAAGCCAGCTGGTGCTCATGATTTCAGACTCACGAATGGCCATCCCAGGGGGTTACTGATAAATGACCTGAAGTTTTGATGGCTTTGCGTCAGTGGAAAATATTTTATCACAGATGGCAGTGGGGGGACCAATACGGTGTGGCTATATATATGAAGGATGATGTGGTGAAGAAAGGGCATAGGGTACATTTTTGGCTTGGAGCATCGTTTGGACATAGAATTAATTACTATCCTGTTTTGACTCATTTCAGAAGGTCCTGAGGGCAGTGGCAAAGTTGCTCCCCAGGTGGGAGCAGGGTTGGTGTGATACGGTAATGGGGCTCATCCCTTAGGAAGCCCAGGGACATAGCTGGAACCCACCGGATCATTAGGGTCAGGTCCAGTGAATGTCAAGAGAGCAGAACCAGGGGAGTGTGGGATATCGGTGAGGCTAATCACTCCCTTCTTCCCGCAGACCCATCTTGTCCACGGAGGCAATAAGTTCTGGCTCTCCTCCCTCGCTGGAATGCCAGACTTGAATGGGGCAGTGAAGCATTCCCGATTCTCCCACTATCCGCTCTCCAGATCCTCTCCGAGAGGAAAGGGGTCAATGACCTGGTCAGAGCCGGACTCTCTTTGGCCACATTTGTATTATGTAGTGTTATGGACTGCATATTTGTAGCCTCCCCAAATTCCTAAGTTGAAACTCTAATCCCGCATATGATGGTGTGCAGAGATGGGGTCTTTGGGACGTAATTAGGTCATGAGGGTAGAGCCTTCCTGATGAGATCAGTGCCCTTATCAACAGAGACACAAGATAACTTGCTCCCCACCCCTCCCTGCCAAGTGAGGATGCAGCAAAAAGGTATCCATCTACAAGCCAGGAAGAGGGTTCTTACAAGGAACCAAATTGCCCTCACCTTAATCTTGGACTTCCTAGCCTCCAAAACTGAGAAATGAATTGCTGTTGTTTAAGCTGCCTCATCTATGGTATTTTGCTGTAGCAGCCTGAGATGATTGTTACAGATGGGTCAGTAGAATGTGGGTCAACCCCACTCATCTTGCTCTTTTTCTGGACTCTCCAAGGCTCCGTGACTTGTGAGTTAAGCACATGAGCCCATAACAGGGTCTTCAGCTCCGTTCCACCACCACTGGTCAAGGAGACTTCAAGTCTGCTCCAGGGGTACGAGGTGTGGAATAAGAAACTCCCCATGAGGTTCCTCACTCAAAGCCCATCCTCCAACTCAGTGTCAACCAGAGAAGCCCCGTGTCTTGGGTGGGGGTGGGGAGAGTGGTTAGGAAGAAGGTTGTCGGGCACTTGCTCAACACTGATGACCAGTGTTCTCTCCCTCCTGGCTCTGGATCCTCGTGCAAATCCCTCCCTGGAAGGATCGCCGGAGTGGAGGACAAGTAAATGGCAGGATTTCGGAATCAAAGCTCATTTCACAAGATTGCCTGTGCAAGCAGATGGTCCAGAACCTGGGGGTTTTGAATGCTGGTCTCGTGTCTCGTATACATCCCCCAAAAGAGACATGACTAACATCTGGCATGATTCTATGGCCTGAAGCAAACACACACAAGCAAGGGAATGGAAATTTTATTGGTTGACTCACTCAGGGACCTGAAAATTCTGAACAGCTGCTCTTCCTGTGAGGAAACTTGGACAAGATGGGGAAAAAAAGGCATAATATCAGTAAGAACGTAGATTATTTGGACAACACTATCAAACCACCTAAATCAATTGGCATTCACAGAATGTTTCATCTGAAAACTGCAGGATATACTGCTTTTGAACACATGTAGAATTTTTACCAAGAGGGTGCTATAAGTCAAATAAATTTCAAGACTGAAATTTTTATAGACTGTTCTGTAATCACAACAGAATTGAATTCGAAGTCAATGAAAATAAAAGATTTAGAAAAATTTGAATATCTCAGAAACAGGCAAAACAATGCTAAGCTAAAAGGAATCAGAGTCGTGTTTGCCGTGACATTAAACAGAAGAGGCATGAAGGAACTTTCTAGGGAATGGAGAGTCTATGTCTGGATGGAGTGCTGCTTACACAGATGCACATACATCTGTCAAAAGTTGTGGAGTTGTACACTTCTTCGCATTTCACTGTGTATAAATTTTAACTCGATTTTAAAAAAGGAACTGAGATCTCCCTCCCCACTTATAGGCTACAACAATGACACTCCATCCATAGGGGAACCTTATGTCTTCATTATGCCTACTGTCACAGAATAATTATTACAGCATTCCCTTTCATATCCCAAGCGTCCTGATTTATATAATAAACCTATGGTCACTCTGCCTCTGATGGGTTGGTTGCTAAGTGGACCCAAAGGGGGCGAGATTCTCCAGGTGCCCACCAGAAGAAGGAGAGCTAAGCCCAGACCCGGGTTGGACATTAGATTGGACTGGGAGGAGAGGTGGACTGGACTTTTTTGAGCAATGGTTAATTTGAGGAGACCCGGATTTCACTGGTTTTGTATCCATTGCTTTGGGGCCCTCACGCTGAGAAACCCGAAGCGAGTTAAAAACAATGGCACAAAGTGAGATGTAATATTGGCACAAAAAGCAACACGGCCCCATGCCCAGGTTGTGAGCAAGAGCAGGTCCGAGAGGAGAAGGAGCCCAGGGAAAGAGAAGAGGCCGGGACTCTGTGGGGAGGGCCAGCTGAGGAAGTCGTGGGAAGACACGGACTATCAGAGCCGAGTGCACAGGGTGGGGAAGGAGCACAGAGTGTGCCTGGCGTGGTCAGAGGGGCACCTCTCCTCCAGAGAAAGAGACCGTGGAGCTGCTTGAGAGACTCGGAGAACACGCCAACGGCCGGGGAAGAGAGCGGCTGGATGCCTGGTGGACTGGTTAGCCCGCGGCAGCCATAAGCACGGCAGGGAAGGCCAAGGGGCCCGGTGCATCATGGGAGCCTGCGAGGAGGGGACTTCAGGAGCAAAAAACTCCAGATTTTTTTTCCAATTAATTTAATTTTATTTTTTCAGTGTTCCAAGATTCATTGTTCATGTATGACACCCAGTGCTCCATGCAATATGTGCCCCCCTCAATACTCACCACCAGGCTCACCCAACCCCCCACTCCTCTCCCCTCCAAAACCCTCAGTTTGTTGCTCAGAGTCCACAGTCTCTCATGGTTCATCTCCCCCTCCGATTTCCCCCAATTCACCCTTCCTTTCTTTTGACGGTGCGGTGAATGGAGCCGATCTGTGGAGACTATTTCAGCTAAAGAGGCTGGAGACCTGGTCGTAGTGAGAGTAGAGTATAGTTCTGTTCACGAGCAGCTAATAATGAGTAGGCGTCCGCAACAGATCTTGCATCTCAGGCTTTATGAGCTGCAGGGAAATAAGAGAGACCCAACATAAACACGAGACACGGCTGCCTGAGCCCAGGTCACAGCCCATCCAGGAAGGGCTCTATTTCACACAAGAGAGCAGTGTTCCTCAATCTTGATTGGTATATGAACTGCTTTTAAAGGAAAAATGCCTGCTGATTTCCGGGAAGAATTAAATTATGTATATTTTAACGTTATTTAAATATACATTTATCATCAAGTTACTTAAGAACATGAATATATAAAAATGTAAGTATGGGTCCAAGTTCCTAATGTTTGTAACTCAAATTCCACTACAAAACCACATTGACAGAATTATAGTAATATGATGAATTTACAATTTGTTGAAAGGGGGTCGTGCGTAGTTATGATTCCGTTCTCCACCAAATCTCCCCATTCCCTCATTTCTCCACTTTTCTCATTTGTGCGAAGGGCTAGAATTTCATTCACCTTCACTTGGAATGAATAATTATTTACACTGCTCTTTTCTGATTAGTTTATAAACAAATTAAATACAGCTAATAAGATTGTAAATAATATCCCAAATGTGGGAATAGCAATCATGCGACAGTAGCAGAATGCCGTCCTTGTTCTCATGCTCCAGGATATCCATATACGTTAATTTCATTATATTGTCATCGAGTCAGGTTTTAACTGAGTAACAAATTACTCCCCAAAACAGGACTTATTTATTAGCTCATAATTCTGTGGACTGACGGTTTGAACTGAGCTCAGTCGAGTGGTTCTTCTACTCTTCTCACCTTGGCTTTCCCATACAGCTGCAGTCAGTTGGAAGATCAGCTGAGCATCCCTGGGTCCCAGATGGCCTCACTCACATGTGTGGCACTCGGTTGGGGGTGAGCCCCACATGTCCACGTGAGCCCCACATGTCCAGCATCTAGCTGGCCAGCACATTCTTCTTCGTGTGGCTGTGGGTTCCAAAGGCAGCAAGAGAAGACAAACCATAATGGACAAGCACTTTTCAAGCTTCCGCTTGTGTCGTATTCGCTGGTGACCTGCTGGCCAAAACACGTAGCATCACAAAGCTTAGACTAAAGGAGTGGAGAAATAGAATTACCTCTTAATGGGAGAGGCTGCAAAACTTTGCAACTATATATTCTTTAACCTATCAAAGTCATAAAAGCAAAAATCTTCAAATTAAGAAAAATTTAGAATATACATATCCCCGAAAACACTTTCTTGGACCTCTGTGATGAGTAGCTCATGTGAAATTAATCCTTTAAGTGGAAAAAGAATGAGCACATTTTGTTGGTGATGGGATTTACAATCAATTATTAAGGATTAAAGAGTGTTTAGACTCAAATGTTACTATTTGGGTGTTTGCCAAGTGGTATTAGAAAACATAAGGTATAGGGAAAAGATCTTTAATTTCTGGATGCTGCAAACAGGTGCTGGTCTCCACCACTAGACATACGATGTCCATGCAGGACAGCACTAAGCCAGGAAGAGCTGCCCGCAGCAGTCTGAGCAGCTCCAGATTCAGGGTCACTAATGATCTTCTTGAGACACGTGGGAGGAAACGCCCCAAATGCAGTAGGAGGTCAGAGGATTCAGATCGCTGATGACTCACTGCTAAGACCTCTATGACGCTAAAGGGAAATCCTTGCAAGTTCTAAGGAAGGTGTAAGTGAGCCCTGGGGAGCAAACCACAGCTTTTGTGTCACACAGACGGTTTGCATCTTGCTCAAGGTCACTCAAGGGCAGCAAAAGTGGGTGACTCCTCAAGCCAAGCCAAGGATGTCAAAAAAAAAAAAAAAAAAAAGCTTACAATCATTTCTGGAGTTGATAGATTTTTATCATTTTTTTTTTTTTTCCCAAGGGAGTGAAAGCCCAAATGTCAGTGCTGCTTATAACAACAAAACCACTGGTCCCAGTGAGAGGTGGGGGGGTGCCTGAGCACCAGCGGTGCCTGCAGCAAATGTTAGGGAGACTTTTCCCCTCCATCTGGGACAACATCATCACACCTCGCCCCTGGTCTAGCAGGTGTTCCTGTGCAATAACAATGGCAACAGGTGGGCGGGGCAAGCAGGCCAGTACTCAGGAAGCATCCGAATGAGAATATCTGCCTTAGCAAAGTCCTTCAAACCCATTCACTGGCCTGGCTGGGGAAGTCCAGCCGAGAAGGAAGGAATGCAATGGGTGGACTTGAGAATATGCCCTGGGCCCTGGGAAGAGAAGGAAGCAACGGCAAGTCACACTAATGAGCACGTTTCCACGGTGGGCAGTTGAGGCTCAGTCCCTCTAGGAAACTGCACCCAAATGACCTTGGAGAAGGAGTCTGGGCTATTGGACCCCCACCCCCATGTATCCTCGCTTTAGAGCTGCTTCCAGGGTGCATCCTGGCTGGCATCCTGGCCAGCAAAGCCCATGGCAGAATGTTGTGACACCCCACATGTCACCTGATACTCAAGACACACAACTTCAATTCACACTGTTGATGAAACTCAAAGACTTTCATATGCAGCCCTTTTGACAATTAAAAAGTAAGGACTAAAGGTGTTTCTCTGTTATTCCTCACTGGAAGGCAAGAATCAGCGTGGAAGCCGGATGGTTCCTATCTATTTCCTAGTTTTTCACTGTTGATTGTCTCAATAACCACTCCCCCCACACACACCACAGTGCACACCTTCAGGGGACACTTATCTTCCTACGTTTCCAAGGTACATCATTATTTATTTAAAACACAATTATGAATAGTATTGGGACAAATGTGCTATTTATTTATGTTGGGTACATTTTAACTGGGATCCTGGAAGAGTGGAGAAAAGTGAAATAATTGTGGCTGACAAGAAAAGCCGGCTGCTTCTGAATGTTTTCATTTTTTAATTTTTTTTGCCCATTCTAAGTCCTTTTATTGAGTCAGAAATTTTAGAATCAGCTGATCAGTCGTTACAAAAACTTTTTTGGCATGCTGGTTTATCTGGCTGGAATTGATCTGGTTGGAAACCATAGATCAATTTGGGGAGAATTTATATCTTTTTTTTTTCCAATTCCTTTTATTTTATTTTTTCAGTGTTCCAAAATTCATTGTTCATGTACCACACCCAGTGCTCCATGCAATACGTGCCCTCCTCAATACCCACCACCAGGCTCGCCCGACCCCCCATCCTCCTCCCCTCCAAAACCCTCAGTTTGTTGTTCAGAGTCCACAGTCTCTCATGGTTCATCTCCCCCTCTGATTTCTCCCAATTCACCCCTCCTTTCCTTCTCACAATGTCCTTCATGTTTTTCCTTATGCTCCACACGTAAGCGAGACCGTATGATAATTGACTCTCTCTGCTTGACTTATTTCACTCAGCATAATCTCCTCCAGTCCTGTCCATGTTGATACAAAAGTTGGATATTCATCCTTTCTGATGGAGGCATAATATTCC
>JAPYYM010001437.1:0-13471 GCA_028534135.1 Potos flavus | reverse complement strand
ACATTGGCTTCTTAAAGGCTTGAATTAAGGCAGTTTAGAAAAGAATAATCACTTAAGTAAGCCCTACCCAATTCCTGACCCACAAAAATTATGAAACAATATGAAATTGTAAGTTTTCAGCTAAAGTGTTTTGGGCTACTTTGTAATGGAGGAACAGGTAATTGGATCAGCAGTGTTTTAACACAAGCAGCATTGAGAGTTGAAAAGGTTGTATATGGGGGCACCTGGGTGGTTCAGTCATTAAGCGTCTGCCTTCAGCTCAGGTCATGATCCCAGTGTCCTGGGATAGAGCCCCGCATGGGGCTCCCTGCTTGGCAGGAACCCTGCTTCTCCCTTTCCAGCTTCCCCTGTTTGTGTTCCCTCTCTCACTGTCTCTCTCTCTCTCTGTCAAATAAATAAAATATTAAAAAAAAAAAAAAAAGGAAAGGTTGTATATGAAGGTGTGAAGCAAATTACTCTTAAAATGACATGACTTTACAAGAAATGACCAGCTCAGAAAATGAAGCCTGAACTAGAGCGACCACTTAAACCAGGTATTCCTAGGACTTTCTGGTTTTAGCACTTAAAGTTCAAGGTCCCAGGAAATCCCTCACTCCAAGGTAAACAGTGGCAGTTGGTCACCCTACCTGGAACTCTTCAAGTGTGTAGGTTTTCCTCTGATGAGAACAGAGTTTCTCTTCCTCTGAGAAGTCCTTTATCTTTGTTACGGAACCTGGACTGGATCGCCCGACGGAAGGACCAAGCGGCACTCAGCACTGGGAGATCTTGGAGGTTAGGAGGTTTATTTAATGCTGGCAGGCTCAGAGGAAAGTGATCTCCAAAGGTCTGAGCCCGGAGCACAAGCAAGGGGGGTAATTTATACACTTCTACTTCCACATACACTTTGGGCGCGTGCGGGAAGCAGGGCAGGGAGAAGAACCCGGAAGAGCCCTGGGGCAGGGACTGGGACTCCCTTGCTGGCTCAGTTGGCCATCTTTAGGACACAGATTTTCCTCATCATCTTAACCAAGAGTCACACCACTTAATAGAATTGCGTAGTTAAGAACTCAAAGTCATTCCTACTAAATTAAAATATGAAGATAAGCTACTTTTACTACCATCTCCTCTCTCAGTGAATTCCTCTGATGAAAAGTCCCCAAAATGCATTCAACTTAGCTTCTAGGAAGCTTATAGAAACTATATACCACATGCCCACCACCACTTTAGTGCAGGCTAACATTTCCCGGAAGAGATAAGTGTTCTGAATGTTTGCACCTTAAGACGCTTTAAGAAAGAAAAAAAAAAAAGGTCCCACAGTTAGTTTGGGAAAGATTGCACTTTGTGTATCCTTTCTGGAGAATATCAATGCACATTACATATTAAGAATCTGATAGACTTGCAGAAAGGTAATATTTTTGTAGCAAAATGCAAATCACAAGGAGACCTATTTCACTCATCAGATTGGTAAAACCAAAAATGTTTTGTAATTTCCTCTTTTGGCAAAAGAATAGAGAAACAGTTTCTAGAATAAACTGTGAATGAAAACATAAAATGGTAGAAAATTTTTGGAAGGCAATTTGGCAGTTATATTTAATAACTCTACATAGTCTTCTTTCTAACAATCCTACCTCTTGGTATCCCTTTTACAACAACTATTCATCAGTGCACGAAGATGTGTATATAACAGTTTTTATTTCCACAGCTTTGTAAGAGTAAAAACTTTCAGTCAGCCTAAATGACCACCCGTATCATTTATTTCACAAGTGTTTATCAAGTGTCTGTTACATAGTTCTAGTCACAAGAGAAAGACCAATGAAAAATGGAGGTAAGATACTGATTGTCCATCATGGAGTTTATACAGATGGAGTTTATATAACAGGGAGGATAAGGAGGGCCCATAAGCAAAATAATAAACTAACAAAACCTAGTAAGTATATACCATTTAGATTTATGTTTAGCTTGGTATAACAGTGGTTTGAAAGGGGATTTTGTTTCTTCCTTATGTCAAAGTCTAGATAGGAGGTGCAGGGCAGATTTGCTGACCCTAGTCATCTGAGGCCCAGTTACTTCCAGCTGTCTGCTCTCCCATCCCCAGGAGTAACCTTCGTCCTTAGGGTTCAACATGGAGCTAGTGTTATCACATCCATATTCAGGAGAGCAACAAAAGGTGGGAAGAAGCATGTATGTGGGAATTTGTACATACAATGTTCACTTAATCTTACTAGCCAGAACCTAATCTTATGGTCATGATTCACTGCAAGGAAAGCAGGAAATACTGTTTTTCTTTGCTTCTGAATATTCACATGACCAGAAATTTTAGTAACGAGGAAGCAGGAGAGAAGGGATACCTGGTAATAACTAGCAGTTTTGCAATAAGAGAGCAATAAAATGAATAGAAAGCAAACTGAGTGATACATTACTGAGAGTTGGGCAGTAATTTTAGATTGGGTTGTCTAGGACAGCATTTTTGATGATTTATAATTACTTTAATACCTACATGAGGAGAGTAAACCAATTATATTACCTATTCTGAGTAATAAATTACCCCAAAACTTAGTGGCTTAAAATAGCACACACTTATTACATCACAGTTTCTATGGATCAAGAACTTGGACATGACCCAGGTTGGTCTTCTGCTTCCCAGTCTATGACAAGGTTAGAATCAAGGTATTGGCCAGGGCTACAATCTCATCTCAAGGCTCAACTGGGGAAAGATCCACTTGCAAGCTCAAGGGATTGCTGGCAGAAGTCAGTTTGTCACACCTTGTAGGACCAAGAGCATGACTTCCTCACCAGCAGTGAGCCAGAAGCTGTGCTCAAGTATAGCTCCAACATGGCAGCTGGCTTCATCAAAGCACGAAAGCCAGGAAGGCAATAAAGAAAGTCTACTATCAACATGGAAGTCATAGGCTTTTGTAGCCTAATCTCAGAGTGTCTTCCCATCACCTTTTGCTACATCCTGTTCTTTAGCAGCAAGTCACTAATTCCAATCTATACCCAAGGGGAGGGGATAATATAAAGACATGCAAATAGCAGAGGGTGGAGCCTTCTTAAAAGACCACATGCCACATCATCTATGAGAACATAGGCGGTAAAATCATTCCAGGCAGAGGGACCAACTAGCACAAAGATCCTAATTATCTTACACCTTCAGCATGCTCACAAAAAGAAGGAAGTTGGTGTACAGGGGAAAGGAGTGACATGAAATGAGGTTGCAGTAGTGGGTGGAGGGGAAATCATGTAGGGTTTTTTAGGCCAAGATAAAGAGTCTGGATGTTAATGTGCTATGGAATCTCAGAGATATTTTGAGCAGGAATGTGATATTGTCTATCAATGTTTTAAAAGGTTCACTTTGGGTCATTGTGCAAGATAAGCCAAAGGGAACTAAGATAGCATGGCAGAAAACCATCAGTGTGGCATCCTGGAAGGCAAGAAAAGAAAATAATTTTCTCTGTGGTGAATATTCCTGAGAAGCCAAGCAGGGGACAGAGAGCTGACCCCTGGATTTGGAAACATAAATGGCATTAGTGATACTGGAAGCAATTTGGGAGCAGGCGTAGGTATTGAAGGATGGCTGGATGGGGAAGATGATGAAGAAACAGAGGAAATGCAGACAGCTGTATTAAGAAGTATTGCTGTGAAGGTGAGCGAAGTGGGAGACCAGAGGATGGGAGCATGATTTGGTTCAGGGTATCAGTTATGCTTGGCATAATGTGCGACGCTGCTGTAACAGACAACTCCGACACTCAGTAGTTCAGCACAATAAACATACCTCTCCCATGCTACAAATCTAATTAAGGTGCAGGGGCTTTGCTTATCATTCTGATTCAGGAACCCAGGCTGATGGAGGCTCTGTATGAACACTTGCTTTCATGACCACCTGGCATGAGGTGGAGAACATAAGAAGTCTTATACTGGCTTTTAAAGCTTCCTCAAGAAGTGACTGACCAAAGCAAGTCCCATGTCCATGGCTAACTAACTTAAAACACATGTATTTGCAAAGAGAGTGAAACCCTTGAAAACATATAGAAAGAAGGCTCAAAACTATTTTTTTTTAAAGATTTTATTTATTTATTTGACAGAGAGAGAGAGATCACAAGTAGGCAGAGAGGCAGGCAGAGAGAGAGGGGGAAGCAGGCTCCCCGCTGAGCAGAGAGCCCGATGCGGAGCTCAATCCCAGGACCCTGAGATCATGACCTGAGCTAAAGGCAGAGGCTTTAACCCACTGAGCCACCCAAGTGCCCCTAAAACTATTTTTAAGAACATCTACCATTAGGTATATTTCAGAAATTACACAAGATGACTACCACAAGTTGAGAAAGAGAAATTGATGATACAGGACAAAGGAGAATTAAGAAGGTGAATGATTATCCACATTCAAATAGAGGAAATATTCTTAATTTAATATTTAATCTTTTGTAACTATTGTAACAAAAAGGAATGCTGGAAGTTTTGAGAGACTGGTTAGTATTTGGTGAGACTATTTAAATTGCAACAGCACATCACTGCTGGCATTTAACGTGAAGTTTATACACATTGATAAAGACAGTTATCTAAAAGATATTGTTAGGTAAAAAGAAGTTGGATAAAATGCTTATAAAATAAACAATTCTCTGAAAGTATAGGAGTTGTGTATGTAAACAGCTATCAGCACACATACACGTGCATGTACACGCACACGCACACACACACACACTTTTCCTGTGCAGCACTATGTGGTACTGGATGGTATAGAGAAAAGAAATCTGATGCTTACTCTTTCAGCTGATAACAAACCTTGTTACTTTGGGAGACTAGAGTGGAACTGGAAGTGGAGACAGAAGAGGAGAACTTTTGCTCAACTGTTATTTTTTGTCATTTTTATAACACAGTACTCATGCATTGTTTGTATAATTATTTAAAACACTAAGTAACTTTGTTTAACCTGGCATTCCCTAAATGAAAATTCCCTTAAAAATATATATAGCAGGGGCGCCTGGGTGGCTCAGTGGGTTAAAGCCTCTGCCTTCGGCTCAGGTCATGATCTCAGGGTCCTGGGATCGAGCCCCGCATCGGGCTCTCTGCTCAGCAGAGAGCTTGCTTCCCTCTCTCTCTCTGCCTGCTTCTGATCTCTGTCAAATAAATAAATAAAATCTTTAAAAAAAAATATATATATATATATATATAGCACTTACTAAATTCCCAAGGAACAAATTGGGGAAGCATGTCCGACTTTTCTCCAGGCCCTCACTGGGGCCTCCATGAAACTTAATATTCCACATCCATATCCCTTCCAAGGTTTATCTTGTCTCTCACCCTTCAGTAAAACTGGAAAACTGGACAATGTTTTTTTTTTTCTTCATTCACATCCTTTTAAATACATTTATCTTTTTTTCTTTTTAAATATATATATCCATGGTGTTCAATTTTGTCCACAAAGTTTACCAGGTTAAATAAAATTCCTTTTCTTTCCCTAAAAAAAAAGTTAGAAAAACATATGCAAATCATTTAAACAGTTTCATTTGGATGTTTTCATGAAAGCGCAAGGACACCTAGGTGGAGCCACACCAATGTGGTGGATAAGGAGAATTCCTGGACCAACAGAGCCAAGCTTCTAGGTACATGGATACTTGTAACAAGACTTACCCTTGAGAGGACCACTGGCTGCTTTGCAATGCTCTCTTATCCACTTACTGAAGCATTTGAATTCCTTTAAAAGCACAAAGCAGAAACAGACCCGACCCATAAATACAGAGAATAAATTGATGGTGGTTCTGGGGGCGGGGGGGGGGGGAGGATGCAGGCTTCCAGTTATAGAATGAAGTCACTGAGATGAAAGGTACAGCATAGGGAGTATAACCGATGGTATTATAATGGCATTGTATGGTGACAGATGGTAGTTACACTTGTGGTGAGATCCCTCACTCAGAAAGGGATCACAGCGTAACATATAGGGTTGTCGAAACCAGTATTTGCACATCTGAAACTCATGTAACATGTGTCAACTATACTTCAGTTTAAAAAATAACAGTAAATTAAAAATTAAAAATAGAAATAAAATAACACATTATGTCTTATTTTGAAGTGAGACTTAAAAATCACTAGTATCTTTATCATTACATGTCTGTTTCAGAAATGCCAATCCAAATATTTATCAAGTAGCTGAATCTATTACTGCAGAGATCTATGCACTGAAAAAGAAGATATTCTGTAAAAGAGATGATTATGTGCAATAGTTATATTTTTGACTAGAAAGAAAATTATGGTGAAACTTGACCTAAACAAATAGGTTATCTTCCTACATGACAGAAGGCTACAAGGCATTATTTGCTAGGTCAGCAGCTCCAAAGAGACTGACTAGGATATCTGTAATTATTTCTACTTTCCTTGTTTATCACAAGATGGCTGCAGCACTGCCAAGCATCACAGTCCCCATCTCATTTAAAGGCTTGAGGTGAGGGACGCCTGGGTGGCTCAGTGGGTTAAGTGCCTTTGGCTCAGGTCATGATCCCAGAGTCCTGGGATAGAGTCCTGCATGGGGATCCTTGCTCACCTGGGGAGCCTGCTTCTCCCTCTGCCTGCTCTGCCTGCTGCTCCCCCTGCCTGTGCTCTCTCTGACAAATATATAAATAGAATCTTTAAAAATAAATAAATAAATAAAGCCTTGAGGTGAGAGATGGTAATGAGCAGAGCATTTCTTCTTAAGCTCCCCGCTTGAATAAGGGAAGGATTTTCCCCCAGATTTCATCCAGTTTCTATCCCCTTACGTATCATTGGGTAGAACTAGTCAACATTTTCAATACCAGGAAAAGGGTTTGCCTTACCCCCACCCCTACTTCACAACATTAGTAGGCCCCAAACACACCAACACAGAAAATAGGCCCAGTGACTTCAGGAAAAATAATGACCAGAGTCTGCATCACTGACCTTAAGAGTAAGTCCTAGTCCTTATAAGCACTTACACGTGGCCAGGCGTTTTTCGAAGCCTTTTAGAAATACTAACTAAATTACTCCTTAAAATAGCACTATTAGGGGCACCTGGGTGGCTCAGTGGGTTAAAGCCTCTGCCTTCGGCTCAGGTGATGATCTAAGGGTCCTGGGATTGAGTCTCGCATCGGGCTCTCTGCTCAGCAGGGAGCCTGCTTCCCCCTTTCTCTCTGCCTGCCTCTCTGCCTGCCTCTCTGCCTACTTGTGATCTCTCTGTCAAATAAATAAATAAAATCTAAAAAAAAAAAAAAATAGCACTATCAGATAGGTACTGTAATTATTCCCACCTCACTGATGCAGATATTGAAAAATGGAGAAAGTAAATAAGCACACAGTGAGTAAGTGTTGTTAGCCAGGATTTGAACCCTCACTGAGAGTCAGAGTTCTTAACCATATGCTAAATTGTCTCACAGGATGTAAGTGGAATCATGCCTAAAAAATTATGCATATGGAAGGGGCTCCTACAGTAATGAACAGTCTGCTGTGTAAACCTGGGAGGGAAGTCTTGCACAGATCTTCCAAACCTCACTCAGAAAGGGATCACTCAATTATAAATGAAAACTCAAATACAAGGAAATACAAACACAAAGAATTAAGCAAGTTTACATATGTAGTCGTAAAATTTTTTTAAATGACACTCGAAATGGCAAAAGAGGTAGGAAAGGGGGCAGGAACCAACTTAAAGGAAAACCAAGAAACCAACAAGTAAGGAAGAACTGGTATAATTTGGGGACACAGTGACTTCAGGTTGGAGTCACTTTATTTTCCTCCTCATAGAACCATAGACAGAAAGTCAAGCTTGAGATAGAGACTCATCAGAGTGAAGGATCAGGGAGCCAGGAGAAAATGACTCACATTCTTTCTCCTTTAGTATCTGACAAGGAAGGTATTGTGATTCTGTCCTCATGTGGAGAAATCAAACATAATATCCCAATCAAATTTCCCCGCTGAGGACCCTGGCTGAAGTTAGCTAACACAGAGGATCATTAGACCATAAATGATGTCTTAGCAGCTATCTCATCATTTTAAAGACCACTTCTAACCTTCTGGCCCAGGTCACAAATAAGATAAGCTGAATTTTAAAAAAGCAGTATTAAGGAAGACCTTCTAGCCTGAGTTAAGTAAAGAAAATTTAACACATTCACCAGGTAATATAGACTGAGAACTGGTTTTTAAAATTTCTTCACCATACAAAATACCTTTTCACTTCTAAGAATCACTTTAAAATAGTGATTTTATTTTAGATAACTGTTTTAGGTTATGGGCTAATTTGTATTCCTTTCATTTATAGAAATGGACAAAAAAAAAAAAATTCTACTCCTTTCTCATCAACTTAGAGCCGAATATGTGAGTGCTTAAAAGCAGCAAATTTTTCATATACATTAAATACTACACACACACACACACACACACACACACACACACACACAGTATTCCTAGGCAAAAAGAGTTACTTTGGCTTTAAAAAAAATAACCTTCTTGTTTACCTACAATTTTCTCTGCAATCATGGTCTTTAACATCCATCAGTGTGTTGGTTGTTTTAAACACTGTGACCATTTTTCTTTCACTGTAGACTAATTTTTATTTCCTCTTGGGGGTCATTCTAGCACTTTGGAACTACAAAAAGCTGATGGTATTTTATCAATGTTGATAATATAGAATCAGGAAAGGATCAGCAAACCTTTTCCGTAAAGGGTCAGACAGTAAATATTTGGGGCTTCATGGGCCATGTCCTCTGTCAAAAGGACTGACCTTTGTGGTTATAATGTAAAAATAGTCAAAGGCAATATGTAGATGGGTATAGCTGTATTTCAGTAAAACTTTGCAAAACAGGTGGGGCCTGACTTGGCCCAGGAGCATTGGTTTGCTGACCTGGGATAGGGATAGTGATAGGGAACTCCAGCTCTTAAATGACTAAAAGATTTAAATATGCATCTTTGTCAATGCTATTTCATAGCAGCTTAAATAGAATAATAAATTTATAGTAATAAGTATGATAGAAGTGCAACTGATGTCCTGTAATGCATATCTTTTTGTCATTTTAAATTCGTTATTAATTTGCTTTTTTTAGCAAATTATTGGTGACTGATAGGAAATATGGAAAAACTCATAATTGCATGTTTTAACTAGGAAATTATGTGGTAATATATTATTTTATATTTTTAAAGGTTTTATTTATTTATTTGACAGAGAGAGAGATCACAAGTAGGCAGAGAGGCAGACAGAGAGAGAGGGGGAAGCAGGCTCCCCGCTGAGCAGAGAGCCCGATGCAAGGGTCGATCCCAGGACTCTGAGATCATGACCTGAGCTGAAGACAGAGGCTTTAACCCACTGAGCCACCCAGGCGCCCCATGTGGTGATATATTAAAGCAACAGTGGAATTCCAAATCCTGAAGCAGTTCAGTAAAAATTATATATTTTGTACTCTCTCCTCTTTGTAGTCATTCCTCCAAAACCGTAACCAGCCTTACAGGACTTGAATTGGCCTTACAACAATATAGAATAGATTGGATTGTCATTATTACTGACATTTTATGTGTGAAAATACAGTGCTCATAAAGGTTGAATGACTTGCCCAAGATTCACAAACCTATGTAGTAGCAAAGCTGGGACTGGAACTCAGATGTCCTGACTCTGTCAAGTGCTGTTTCTACCACATCTCTCTGCTCTCTTGGTAGAAAGAATTCCCCATAGGTCCTTTAGGGTGAGTAAGCTTTTAGTTTTTTCATAGAATTTCCAGAAAAGATACCCAGATTTGGCGAAGTGAGAGAGACAAGGCTCCACATACTCAGCCAACGCTGACCAGACACTGGGACAGTGCCGAGTGGGGTTTGAGTTGGTGGCCTGAGTCTCTAGCACAGCCTTCCATGTCTTGGTGGTTAACAGCTAGAAGGTGATGTCCAAGTATCTGTTAGGCAGTTGCCCAGGACGTCAGCAAATACCCCAATCTTTATGCATTAAGTTAAGGTCTACTTAACGCTCAAGTCGAGGATGCTCAACATGTGGAATGAGTCATTAATTAAAATGATGCATGTGATAGAATGCACATCCACACCATGGTTGACATCACTTAACAATCATAGGAACCTTAACATCAGTGCTACCTCTGAATTTTGAAGGGGACACTCCACATAGACTCCATTTGTCAGATCTAAATTTTCACATCTGAAATCTATTTGCCTTCATAACCCTAGATGACCATATTATTAGCCATAGCTCAGATCTGAGGCAGGCATTGGTTTTAGTCTCCTACCGTAGTATAGGGATTTTCTGATAAGCATCATCTTTGGCATTGACTTAGTTGACTGGTAATGTTTTAGGTTGGGAGCAAGATCATCAGTACATTTAGGAGTATAACTTCATGTTATAGTGGTTCTGGGTCTCAAAAAGGGGCAGAAGTTTAGAAAGGTACTTATGTCTTGAGCATCAAATTGTAGAAAAACAAAAGAAAGGTAAATAAGCAAAGTCAAATGAAAAGAAGGGGAAAATGAGATACATTATTCATTTTTGCAAATGGAAATTTATGGAAAATGGTGGAAACAAAAGGAGATTTTCTGCTATTTCTACTGAAGCTTGTTGGACTTATGTTTGGAGTAAAGGACATTGTTCAGTGTTGCATTGGTAAGTCAGTTGTCTTTTATTATCTGACTAATCACTAGTGTTCAGTGAGTTTTGTATAATACATTCTATATCTTTCTCTTAAACTTAGTTATATATCTGACTTGTGTGGCTTCATACAAACCTTTTACATAACATAACTAATTAATATGTCCATATTTTACATAAATGTGATTTATCTGTATCCAGAATAGTGTGAGGTAAGCCATAAAAAAATCTTAATTTGTGCAACACCTTTCTCTCCCCCGAAATTATGTTCAAATTTAATTTGATTTCATAACTGCCTATGTAAATTGTAAACTGTGTTTATGCTTTTGTTAACTGGTATTGCCTTCTTTAGCTGACAGATATAAAACCCAGTTTATTGGGATCGGTCTTGAATTTTGCAAGTTTTGAATTATAGTGGGCCTTTCAGAAAATGAGAGTGTATTAGGTAAAGTTTCAGAATGTGAGTGAGTAAAGATAGGGGAAATACCTCAAGTCTGAAAAACTATTAGCTCTATAAAAACTCCTGAGCCCAAAGGAACTCAGATAATTATGAACACAGGCTCCATAGCAATGAGCAATCTTGTACCTTCCCTAACTACCTGGAAAAACTAAAATATCACGGAAGAGAAGAAACTATGCTTTACTGTTAATTGAACCAATAACCAAGTTTGTGTCCGTAGTTCTAGGACCCTGCACTCACTTAAAATACATTTGACAGCTGTTACAGGATAATTGTGGGCAATTTTACTGACAATAAAGACTCAATTATTATGGCAAAAATTAATCTGTATTTTCCATTGTGGCAAATCTATCAATTAATTCTACTGGTTATTATCTTGATAATGACAACACAAGAAATCAGTATAGTCTTGTGAAACTGTCCAGAATGTGGAAATAGAGATTGTGGGTGGAAAAGAGATAGATATGATGTACATCAGTTAATCCTTTGTCTGATCAAGAATTTTATAGTTGACTCCAGTTTATATTGTGTTTATTTTATTCAGACTAAAGCTAAGTATTGTCTCCCTCTCACACTTGCTTGTTCATTTCACAGTGTTTGGATATTGCTTTGGTTTTCACTTCCCTTTTCTACCCTTATGATTTGGGATTCCTTTGACCATTATTTCTTTTTCCATTTCTTTCTTTTTTAAGGTAAGTATTTCCCTTTAGCCAAACAACGTACAAGAAATGATTATCTAAGAGCTTTTTTGTTTCTTTTTTGAACTGCCTTTTGTTTGTTTATAGTATTTTGTTAGAGCATCCCAAACCAAATAAGACAAACCCATTGTCAAGAATCTAACAGTGCTCTTTCATAGGATAGAGAGCCCAAGAGACCAAGGCCTGCCACTCTCTGGATTAGGGCAGTTTTGGATTCTAAATGGTTCCAGGTTACAAAACTGGTTGTGAGACTTTGGGCCTCTCTAAGTGTAATTTTCCATATTTGAAAATAGTTCTGATAATAGTAATTCAAACTTACTGAGGTTGTGAGGATTAAAGAAGATAAACAGTGTTTGGCATGAGAAAATCAGTAAATGAAAACAATTATTAATATTGTATCTATAAATATTCAGAACACATGAGCAAACCACTTAATATGGGTGAGGCCCCACATTAATATTGTTGAAATGTAGCAGTAAATACAAATGATAGCTCGATGATTTTTGAAAATTAGTCTTAGATCTTCTCTAAAATAAAATCGCTTTTGATTCTATAATATAGATTGGCACTTTTCTACATACAGACATTTAAGGTGACATGCTGAATTTTACCTGAGCCCTGTGCTCCTGGAAAACAGCCAAGATTGAGAAATCCTCTTACCCTTCTGTGTTCTGGGAAATGGCTTCCTGCAAAAAAAAAAACATGCAACGTAAATAATGAGTCAGAGCACCCCCTGGTTTACCTATGACAAGGCTACACACCGACCTTCCGCATTCCCACTCTACTTCTTTAGCGATTAGCTGAATCATTTTGTCTCTGCCATCATTGTAACCAAGTATTTTTTTTTTTAAGACTTTATTTATTATTTGAGAGAGAGAGAGAGAGAGAGAGCACAAGCAAGGGGAGCAGCAGCAGAGGGAGAGGGAGAAGCAGGCTCCCTGAGCCTGATGCGGGCTCAATCCCAGGACCCTGGGATCATGACCTGAGCCAAAGGCAGACACTTTATCTACTGAACTACCCAGGTACCTCCATCATTGTAACCAAGTATTTCTTGACCAAACCGGCTAATCTCCTCCCCTCAGGCCTCTGAATTTTGACCCATCCTCAGCTTGAGGCAGGACACAGCCCTACTTAATTAGGCCCCTCTAGGAAGTAAGCTATCATTAGGGCAGAACATTCTTCTCTCTCATAGCACCTCCCCACACCAGGTACTTCCTAGCCTCGGTCACCCCATATTTCTAGAAGAAAAAAGAAAAACCTCTTTTCCCTAAGCTCTGGAACACTTGCTGATCCACAGTCAGAGAATCTCTCCCTATTGCATTAGTCTAATTCACCACTTTTAATAATCTTTTAGAATAGTTTCTCTGTACCTAAGTCCCGATTTATTTTTAATTTGACAAAGGAAATCTGAATGAAATAAAAATTTGTCAAAATCGTCTGGGAGTCTTAGATTAATTGGCTCTTCAGACTGTTCTCGCCTCATTCTTAGAGACTGCCACTATTTTGGTTTCTGCTACTATAATTGCAAATTGAGGGGTAAAATAAAGTAATACATGATCAAGCTAGGGAGTTTTAGCTTCCAATTAGGAAGCTCTCCATCAGAGTTTTTACTATCTAACCCAATTCTAAGTATGTTAATAAAGTTTCCCGTTATTCAGAGTCTTTTGCAGAGCTGGAAACTAAGCTATTTTATCAAATCAGTTTCAGGGCGATTTCATAAGATACATAAGATACACGAAACAATTTAAACTACCTTTACTC
>JAPYYM010001436.1:0-13472 GCA_028534135.1 Potos flavus | reverse complement strand
TTCTTTATCCATTCATCTGTTGAAGGGCATCTTGGCTCTTTCCACAGTTTGGTGATTGTGACCATTGCTGCTATGAACATTGGGGTACATGTGACCCTTCTTTGTACTGCATCTGCATCTTTGGAGTAAATACCCAGTAGTGCAATTGCAGGGTCATAGGGTAGCTCTATTTTTAATTTCTTCAGGAATCTCCACACTGTTTTGCAAAGTGGCTGCACCAACTTGCATTCCCATCAACAGTGTAAGAGGGTTCCCCTTTCTCCACATCCTCTCCAACATTAGTTGTTTACTGTCTTTTTGATTTTGGCCATTCTAACTGGTGTAAGGTGGTATCTTCCAAGTATAGGGATAGAAGGAACATTCCTCAACTTCATAAAATCTATCTATGAAAAGCCCACAGCGAATATCATTCTCAACGGGGAAAAGCTGACAGCCTTCCCTTTGAGATCAGAAACACAACAAGGATGCCCACTCTCACCACTCTTGACCAAATAATTTTTTTAAAAATTGGCTAATGGCCACTGTCTTTGCAGAGAGGGTCTGAAAATTACATGGGAGTGGGAAAAGGCTTTCACTTTTCATTTTCTATCTTCTATCATAATGTTTATAGTTTTAAACCATGCATGTCCATTATTTTTATTTTTGAAAATGTCAAAGGTGTTATCTGGGTGATGTGTTTATTGGCTTTCTTTTTTTATTATTCTCTGACATTTTTAAAGTATTTGTACATTTAAGAATAAAGTACTTACTGAGAAGCACACTGTGCTGGAATATTCTAAGTATCAAAATTGGTCTAATACTATTTTTGAGAGTGTGAAGGCATCTGCTGCCCTCATTATTTATTACTTAAAGGTCACCTTGGCTTCATATACCCTCCTTTTCATAGTTCTAGAATCTATGCTTGAAATGAATGACTTCCAACAGTCGTAAACAAAAAGAAGGGGTCTTCATTCCACAAAACAAATTCTTACTGAACAGGAAGATTATATATATATCATATAAGATTTATATATGTATATATATACACAATTTATATATATAAATACATTATTATTTCTCTGGGATTTTAAGGATGTGTATATGTGGATTTTTACAGATATGTTCAAATATATATATGTATATATGTGTGTGTATATATATGTGTGTGTGTGTGTGTGTGTGTATATATATATAGTTTTTTTTCAACATGGCACAAGTGTGCCATTAAGTTTAAGCAACTTTGCTTTGAAGTCACACTGTCTAGATGATAATTCTGGCTCCACACTTACCAGCTAGTAATTGTGGGAAAGTTATTTAGCTCCTTTAAACCCTGATTTTCTCACTGGAATGGCAATTTCCACCCACTTCAAAGAAACTTCAGTGGTTTAAATGAGATGAGCATGCTTGGCATTTTAGTAATCACTCAATATATGGTGGCAGGTATTTATTGTCAATAGTAACAGTCCAAATCAGTTTTATCTAGTGAAGAACTTTATTTTATTCCAACCCAGTTCCTCTAATTCACCTACCAGAAGTTTCCCTCACTGGGAAAAGGATGAAGTGGGTGTAAGTGGGTATCTTTAGACATGCAGCCCTACAGAATTCTGAGATCTTTGAGCGCAATTATCCTTCTAACTTTGGCCTTTTCATTTATGCCAATGAGGAATACAGGGACCATGGAAATTCACTGATCCATACAAACTCTCAAAGCTGGGACTTCAAAACCAGATGTCTTGACTTCCGGCAAGGTACCCTTGAAGTACTTAGGACCTCATGTATGCATGGCCACCAATGGCTCTTTGTTAAGGATGGGAAGAATAGTACCCACAATGAATCCTCTGAGCAGAAGAGTTATAAAAGGTCATCTGACCCATTATCCTGCCTTGCACTCCCTCTTCTCCTACAGTGCTCACTTATGGGCTAGTGGCCAGGAGCAGAGGCAGCTTCCAGCATGCAGGATGAACTGACCTGAGCAGGCCAGGACTATGACTAAGGGCCACCTCACTTGCCCCTCACAAATAAGTTTGTGCTTCTCTTTGTGGAAGAATTCCGGCTTTTCAACTCAGATGCTTTATGGAGGCTTTGAAATTGGAATCACTACTCATTGTCACCCTTTTTAAATATTACTGTCCAAAAGATTGGGCATTTTTAGTGTCCTCTGAGCTGGACACCAAGCCCCACCACCCTGGAGGGAGTTATGCTGTGGTGTGATCTCCAGGAGAAAGGAAGCGTCGTCTGAACCCATGTCACCATTGTAATTGTCACAGAGACTTTGGCAAACCAAAAGCCCATGGCATCAGTTCAAGCTAAATGACTTAAAAAAAAAAAAATTCCTGCCTTCTAGAAACTGGCATGTTTTTGGTTCAGTTTTAAGGAATTTCTCATCATTTGAGCTGACTGAAATGAAATAGCCAATTTCTCATCTTTGAAAATGTTTAATCAGAGACTGACAAACCACTTGACATAAGTATTGTAGAGGAGTTAGATGATCTCAAAGTTCCTCAATCTAGGGCAAGATGTTATCTTTTCCCTTAACCACCCACCAAAGAGATGATGATGTAAATGAAGGGAACTCTATATAGAGTAAGAGGAAATTTCATTAGATTTCCCACATTAAAAATTGTTTCCATGAAGGAAAACCAATGTAGTGAATAGTATTAAACCTTAGACTTAGTATTAAGACATCTGGCCAGGATCTCTCAACCAGCCAAGTAGATTTTATGCTAGGTGATTCTGCTGTCCGGGTCCCTGTTTCCTCACCTGTCTCATGAGAGGATGGGGTCAGAGAATCACTAAATTTCATTGTGTTGAGAACTTTGGTTGGGAGTTCATAGTTAGTCAGAAAATAAAGTTCAAACATCTGTATGAGGTGAACATATGACAAGTCTATGGTGAAAGAATTAGAGCATTCAATGGTATGCATGTCACTATTCACTTATGTTCCTGGGTGAGAGAAGTGCAAATTAGGGAATGAAATCGAAGAGGAGGTCTTGAAACTTTCTGCACCAATACTTCACAACTTGGTCATGGAGGCCTGTTCACCAAATAAAGGCTTTGGTGTTTGCAGCTTGTGCTTTAGGCCAGAATAAAGAGAGTGTCCATGTTTTAAATTCCCAGGACCCTTGGCTTCTGCAGGCTAGAAAGATACTTCCAGTTCCATCTACGCTATGGCTGCCAAAACAAAAGTACCACAGACTGAGTGGCTTAAACAACAGAAATTGTTTGTCTCACAGTTCTGTAGGCCAGAATTCCAAGATCAAGGTGTCTGCAGGATTGGTTTCTTCTGCAGGCCAAGAGGGCAGAATCTGCTCCAAGCCTCTCTCCTTCGCTTATAGATGACATCTTCTTTCCATGTCTCTTCTTTCTATGACCCAGACATCGTCTTCCCTTTATTTGTGCTCTGTGTCCAAATTTCCTCTTTTTATTAGGGTGCCAGCCATATTGGATTAGGGTCCTCCTCAATGACCTCACTTTAACTTGATTACCTCTATAAAGACCCTGTCTCCAAATGAAGTCACCTACTGAGATATTGAAGGTCAGGACTTCTACAGGTGAAACTGGGGAGCAGGCACAATTCTACTCATAACACCATCCATACAATCGCACTCACTCCACTGCACCTCCTAGGTCATGTCATAGTTGGCAGGAGGGGCCCTTGGTAGTGAGTCAAGAAAATGACCACGTTCTTCTTTAGGCTCATCCATCTCATTTAGCCTCAGTCCTCCCTTCCTTCCCCCCAGTTCTTTAAGCCAGTATTTGTTTCTTATATTAACATTCCATTGATTTGGTGAAAGGTATGTACATGTGTGCATGTGTTTGTGTGGGGGAGAGAGACATTAGCATGTAGTTCTTCCTCTCAGTACTCCTGCTCTGTAGAACAATGGAACATTTGCCTGTAGGCTGTATATATGTGTAATTCCAAACACCTAACTAGCTTTGGGCTCTTATCTCAGGGTTTCCCTGGCAGTAATCTTGATCTGAGAACAGTAAAGCTCTGACTTCCTGGGGTGAAGCAGTAACCTCACATCCACACCTACAGGAAAACAGTCTCGGGGCAAGTAGTCTCATCTCAGTAATTACCTCACCAAGCATTTGTGTTGGACTGGGTCCCAACACCCTGCCATAATAGCCACCATCTCCATTCTGGACTCAAATGACCCACTTTGCAGTTGAGTTCATCCTGGAATCTCATCAGGAGGATGTGAGGATGAAGGGCCCTGGGGAAAGTCTGCTGCTATGTGCTGTGGGTCCTCAAAGGCTGGGGGCCTAGTGGTGTTTGGGATGGAGAGACTGCCTGATCAATGCCCAAATGCCCAGGGATATTAGCAGCAAAGGACTTCCAAGCCTGTGCTCCCAGTACATTCTTGACCTTCTTTTGGGTTTAACTACCAAAGTTAATCCATGATCTTGTTCACTCTGTGACTGGCTAAGTATTTAAACTGACTGGGAATAAGTATCTCAAGCCCATACCCCCTAAAACTGTTCCAACTTCATGTATTGGATCTTTATAAAGTATGCGAATGAAGCAGAAGCAGGTGATTTTGAAGAGGTAAGGACTCATGCAGGGAAGGCTAACGTCCTGATTCTGATCTTCAGTGGCTCAGTACATAAAGACGAAGACTTCAACTCCTGGTTCCCGTTTGAGAGTCCATTCCAGCAGAAAACTCTACTCTCTAATATGATTCAACTCTATAAAGCTGCTGGATGAAGATTCCAAAGCTGATAGGCCAATATTCCATTATCTACTTCTCAGATCTGTCAACTGTGATAACAATGGACCTTCCCAAATTCCAGGGTTAGGGAGAGGTTTCTCGTTCTAATACAGCACAGGTCTTACTAGGGAATGCTGGCAAATAACAGTAGGAGTTTTACCTATCATCTGGAAGCAAGCAAACAACAGAAGCAAATATGAGATGGATGGAGTGACCACAGTGGTCAACTCTGGATTCTCCGTCCTCTGAAGATCATTGAGAGGTGGTAAGAAATGGACCACACTGCCTACTACTTTCAGTGTTACAATAATAATACAATATTATTACAATAATAATAGGTGATATTTATGAAGCATATATTATGTGCCAGGCTTTATGCTAGGTGCTTTTGCATTTTCCCATTGAATCCTAACAAAAATCTTTGATGGGGGGCGCCTGGGTGGCTCAGTCAGTTAAGCATCTGCCTTTGGTTCAAGTCATGATCCTGAAGTCCCAAGATGGATCCCTGCATCGGGCTTCCTGCTCAGCGGAGAGTCTGCTTCTCCCTCTCACCCTTCCCCCACTCTTGGGCTCTCTCTCTCTCTCTCAATCACTCTCTATCAAATAAATAAATAAAATCTTTTAAAAACTAATCTTTGGTAGGAACCATTTCTAAGAGTGGTGAAGATCAAATGTTCTAATATGTGTAAAAATGCTTAGAAATGATGAAGTGTTATCAAATCAAAAAGATTCAATGCATGCTATTATTTTATTAAATGACCCCTGAAATTCCTCTTAGTCTAAGACTTACACTGTGAAGTAATAGATGCTTAAAAGATATGTGATACAGGCCTGTCATATACCACAAGGCGTCACCCAAAGTAGTGACATCAGCTTGTTAGAGAAGGAGAGAAATGCTGTGCGACCTGCTCAGGGAACCACAATAATGTAGAACCTTCCTTCTAAAACCATAAGGGCATTCAGGTCAAATAGGTTGGTGACCCACTGAGACACACATGTTGTCACCCCGACAGTCCTGGTGGAAAAGAAACCAGATTTTGCATTGTCTTTGCACTCTGATTAGTGGCTCTGATCAGGAATATAGAATTCCCAAGATCTGAACTCTGCTGGACTCAGTTTTCATATCATTGGAATGGGGCTAATATTTCACATTTATACTAATGCATTAAATGAGCTGATGTATTTGAAAACATCTATCACAGTGCTGACATACAGGAAGTAATAAAAATAATAATTAAACGCCCACTGTTCTAGCCTGGTTGGGAAATGAAGACTCAGAACTGGTGGGATTTATGCAGTCTGACACATTCTATAAAATGGGTGGTGTTTAAAGGAAGTGAGTCTCTAGGCATCAGAGCTAGTGGAGTCTAAATACCCTTTGGGCAAAAGCCTTGTTTGTTCTGACTCATACAATGCCACCCACCTCGTCATTTGGCCATTCACTCTTTGTTGGTAATTGTTTTTTCTGGAGTGCGGAGGCCTATGAAGGAGTCTGTGTGGGGACACTGAAAAGTTGTCTTTAATCCCATTAAGAAATATTTAGTGAGAGGGGCACTGGGTGCTCAGTTTGTTAAGCATTTGCCTTGGGTTCCGGTCATTATCCCGGAGTCCTGGGATAAAGCCTTGAGTCCTTGAGTTTGGCTCTCTGCTCAGAAGGGAGTCTGTTTCTCCCTCTGCCCCTCCCCCGACTTGTGTTTTCTCTCTCTCTCAAATAAATAAATAAAATCTTTAAAAAAAAAAAGAAAAAAGGAAATATTTAGTGGGAGAGGGCAGGACTAAAGCTGAGAACACCCGATCAGCTATATGAGTGAAGTAAATAGGTTGGAGATGTGTTACTGCAGCATTAAAACAGGGTCTTAAGAATTTGATAGACCTGTGTGTTTGTGGGCAAATTCCTGCACTTCTCTGAACTTCAGCTTTAATAATTAGCTATGGCAATTCATGGAAAGCATTTGACCCGTGCATAATAGATGTTCCATATTATTATTTTCAAGGCACTCTTATATACATCATTCTAAATTATTTCATTTGAAAGTGAGGTGAACAGGGCAGGAACTAGAGACAGAGATTCCTGGATGAAAGGGCTTCTTCATACCTCCAACTCTGTGTTCTAGATCTGGCTCTGAAAACAACCCAGTCAAGCAGCTGTTGGTCTGCTCTCTGCTCTCTGATGGAATGAGACACAATTCTCTTCACATGGTGTAGTTCAAATGACTGTACAATCACATGTGTTCCAGACGTGTGGGACAAACTCTGTCCATGTGTAGAAGTTGAAGTATGAGGGCAGAAAGAGTGGAGAGGTGAAGGTCCAATCACATGGCTGCCATTCAGTCACAGGTTCTTTTGAAGGACTGGCTGGTGAATTCTGGAAGGCAGGTCGTCCCCAGCACTTGGACGTCAGAGTTGCAGAGGCAGACTCCCAGATGAAGTAACTCTTGGCTCTTTCCTGTGGCCTGACTGCCCTGAACAAGGTTAGGATGTTGGGGTTGGGGGGAGGCCTTTCTACAGCGAGATGAAGGGAACAGATGGAGAGATGGAGCTTGGCAGATCTGGTAACTATTGGTGACTAACTTCTTGTGGGCTGCAGCTCATCACAGCTAAGACCCCAGAGACCCTGAGACCCCTGGAAGTTTCCTTATGCACAGTTTCCCCTATCTAAACTTAGTGGGAGGGGAGTCTGATCCACCATGCCACTGCACTCTGAGGGCTTCTGGTCCCAGGCCAAAGCCTGTCTCACAATTCAACCACGGATCAAAGAGAGTGGGCAGGTCACACAGTTATGGGAAGTGACATAAGGAGAAGCACCTGGGACAAACATGCTTGCTGATTGGAACAAGCCTTCCTATTGCACACATTCTTGGGAATGCCACTTGTCTTGTCCTCCATGCCCTTAGTGTCAAAACTCTGAAGCCAAATATAGCCACTGGGGATGACAGATCACAATGACCCAGGGTAGGAAAGGCAACATGGTCTTTTGAAAGCCCAGCACCTTCCTTCCCAGAGAGGATAGCAGCAGAAAGTTGGTGCTGCCTTCTGCCTATTGTCCACACTCAACACCCTATACAGTGACCCAATACATGATAGCAAGCTTTTTTATTGTATGTGTATGTGGTGTGTGTATTCTGTGTCTGTTGTTAGATTACTCGTTTAAGATAGACTGCTATACCTCAAATAACACTGTTCTAACCGCAAGGACCCTGTCCTTCAGAGTTATTCTCTAGAGCTTAGAGTTGTTCCATAGGTAACAGACTGCTCTGCCTATTTCCTGGGTTATTACTCAAAATACACTTCTTTTTTTTTTTTTTTTTTGACAGGGGAGAGGACAGAGAGAACTTGGATAGAGTGACAAAACCTAATTTCAAGGCCTCTGAAAACCCTTTATTCTTTGTCAAAAAATGGTCTGAGATTTTGTCCTAGAAATGGCAACCTGTAGAAATTCTTTTCTTAAGCTTAGGGTTTTTGTTCCCAGGCAACATGTTCGAAAAGCTCTGTACGAGAGGACGCATATTACTCCCGTGTCTCAGTTACACTTGAATAAGGATGAGTATCAGCTTCTACAGAAAATTAATTTTGCCAGGGTAGAGAAGAGGGCTGTTTGACTAGGTTGGCAGGGAGGGGATGGGAGGAGGATGGGAGGGCTGGGAAGTAGAGCTCCCTTTAAGAGGACAGAGGCACAGAAAGAATTCTGTAATGATGCAGAAGGAAAGCTTTCGCTTTTCATAATTTTGAGGAAAACCTGCCCTGATGGTGAGGATCTGGGAACACTGAGGGGCACTGTTTTCTGGGCTTCTCTTCAGCCATGCCATTGCTAAAGCTCTTAGACATTATGAAATGAACACATGTCAAAGATTTTCTGTAATTCAATAATTAACAAGGGAACCAGCAAGATGTTACTGCTGGTTTGAAGGAGGAGTCAAAGAACTACACAAGTACAGACCATGCAGAATGCCAGAGTCAACAATAAATGGTGACATTTCCTGAACTTGCCCTAACTTGAATGAAACACCCTATCAACAAAAGCCTCCAGTGCCTTCTGTATTGATTGTGGGGGTTCAGCATCTTCTCTAGCAGCACAGCTTCTAGTCTTTGAAAGCAATAGTAACGACTTGATTCTGCTACAGTTAATTGTAGAGAATTGCTATGAAGAGAGTTTCTCAGTGTTGACTTGAAAGACCCCAAGCTGCTTTCTGCAGACGGGAAAGCCCTGCCCTGGAAGTGATGACAGAGATGCAGAGAGCTTTCTTCTTTGTCGCCGATGTCCTGTGTGTTCTAAGGAGAGCCGCATCTCAGTTTTGTGCGAGATCCTGCAAAATGGGATGAGGATACCAGCTTTGACTTAGTTTGCCAAAAGGCTTTGCAGGAAAGCCAGGAAAATGATTGTCAAGTGAATTTAAATGACCACCGTTCCCATATCCTGGCACACAGAAGTTGCTGAATTAAGCGCTGGCTAATGCACCCAAGTAAGGAAGAGGAAGATCTTCCACGGCCCTGCCCAACCTGATTGGTGGAATCCTCCACAACTCATGAACACCCTTGTCATTTCTCCTGGCAGCCTTTTCCATGTTGTTTGTTTGCAGGGACATGACACGCTGGCGCCTGGAGACAGGGCAGGCAGGGCGGGGAACGCTTTGGAATTTGTGCAAGACATTGCCCTCCCCACCCCCGCAAAGCTTTGTCCTCGAGCTCTGTCTCTGGGGCCCTTGGATCAGATTGCTTGCTTCCAGGTGCCAGAGAGACACTTTTCTGTTTGCTCTCCCACCCAGGCTGCCCTCGGTTTGTCCTTCCCCTAGGTGGGGGTGGCAAGTGACAGAGGCTGTTTAGAAAGGAGTCTTTCTTCTTTCTCCCCTCCCTTTCTTCTCCCTACCCCCTCAAATTGCAAGAGCATTTTGGCTTCTTTCCATCACTTGGGGTTTGTGCTGGAGATTTGAATCTGCTCTTGTTTCCTGTAAACAGCCCGGAAGTTCAGGTAGAAGTGCAGTCTTTATAGGTGAGCTGTTTGGGGAACATAACCAGGCATGCACGGAGCTGGCTGCATTGCTGATAGACGTTTTCTTTTGAGCCTGGTCTAGAGCAGCCTTTGGTCTCCCTAATATTTCCAGCTTAGTCTAAGTAGCCTTGTCCCTGGCTTATTTGCCACTCCCTCCAGGCATAAATTATTACCAAATTTGAGTACCTTTCCAGCCCCAAACATCTGGCAAAGGGTCCTTGTGCTGTTGCTGTTAACCTTTCTGGCTATGCCTCTTTCCTAAGGGATTTTTTTTTTTTTTTTTTTAAGAGGGGAACTGTTGGTCATTGAAATCGCAGAACTTCCACATTAGGGAGGAAATTTTATGTTGCAAGTGGATAGAAACCCAGCCCTAACTACTTTAAGCAAAAATAGTAAGGTAATGCTTCACAGAACTGAGAAGTCCAGGGATGTAGATGAATGCAGAGATCCAAAAGCTGTCACCAAGACCAGGCTTCCTGCTGCTTGGGTTGCCATATTTAGCAGAGAAAAATATGGAACACTTAGGGAAATTGAATTTCAGAGAAACAACAAACAATTATTTTTTTAGTACAGGTATGTCCCATATTGCTTCCTATATTTTATCTGGCTATATTCACCTGCCACACTATGTGGCTCCTATGTGGCTCCTCCTGCTCATGTTGGGATTACTCTGAGGCAGACTCTAGCCATGAGGTGACAGAATGGCTATTGGCAGCCCCACACTCCCATTTCAGAGTTTAGGAATCATGGAAATAAGGTCCCTTTACCCCAAGAGTTCTAGCAAAAAACCCAGATTTCATCTCCTTGATCTGGCTTGGGTCTTGTGGCCATCACAGAAGTGAACACTCTGTCCAAGGGAATAAAATACTGGCTAGGTCTGGGTCATGTGTCTACTTCCACTACTGGGGTGTAGATTTAATCACGTATGAAACCACTTGGATTAAGAGTTGGTAGGAGAGTTCCCAAAGGGAAACCAAAGTGTTGTTACTAGAAGAAAGATAAATGCTAGTCAAACATCAACTCTCTGGTCCAGTGGTAGGCATGCTCTTGGGCAAGTTTCCTTGGAACGCCTCACATGACACATTGGTTTCTTAGAGTCTGATGCAGATCACGGAGGTCTTTTCTGCTGCAGAATGAGTTTGGAGGATGGGTGACAATCTAGGTAGCCCCTGAACCGACAGCAATGACAGTACAAAAACATCTCTTTAGTACCTTCTCGGTTTGGCCTGTGATACTCGGAATGAGTCCTACATAAAGATAAAAAGGAAAGCATTGCTGATGTCCATGAACTTACCTTTGAGAGATATCATCATGTTGTAAATTGTTCTAGAGTCTCATAACACTTCCATTGTTTCTCTATACAGGTAATTCTGAGTATGTAAGGAGGGGATGAATTAATTCCAGAGAAGGCGTGCTGGAGAAGGTGCATTTGAGCTGGATCTTAAAGGATAGGTAGAGTTTAGACAGGCAGCTATGGAAGAAAGAAAGAGAAAAATTCCAAACAGAGGAACTAGAAGAAGCAAACTTGTTGACTTCGTGTCGCTGTTGGCCTGCACGAGATGACATGGCCTTTCCGAGAGATGCATCTTGACCTCGCTCAGAGACACACAGACATCCCAGGAAAATGAACGGTTGCGTACTCTGGCATTCCTTCAAATCCTTGTTCATAGTTAATGTGAAAGAGATGACTGATTGATGGGAGGTGGGAGGGAGAGTGAGGAAGAGGGACCCCAGGTGGGAACACTCCGCTCCTTTTCTATTGTCCTCGGTAATTCCACTCTGTCCCCCAACTATCATAGTCCACTCAATAAAGGAAAGACCTGCAAGTAAGTGGACTTATCTTCCTTAGTTAGCAGATATTAGGGTTACTTATACCTAATTCTGGGAGGAAGGTGGGTCTTACCTCCTTGCTCCTTGGTTCCCTAATATACCCTCTCAATATACCCTCTCCCTGGGGTAAGTCCTGATCAATTTTATTTTCTCACTTTGCCAGGATATTTTAGTTCCCTGGTGATGTTTAGTGTGATGGCCTGCCTCTTCCTCCAAATCTGACACTACTCCGAACGGTTGAATATTGGAAAACATTTTGCCCCTGCAGTCCATGGGTGCCTGAGTGTGCTGTTCAGAGAGATCCGAGTGTATGTTGCTGGCTCCCTGAGGCAAGGACCACACAGAGTGGGGGCTGCATCAAAGGCTGCAGTAGAGACTGGGAATATGGACAGTGTACCGTCAGGTGAGATTCTTCGATCCTCCATTTACCCTGCACTGAGTGATCCTGGAAATTCCGAACAAGAATTAAGATGCCGTTGTTCATCTGATGATGCTTCTCTGACGGCTCCCACCTTCAAGGAGAGACCTCCGTTTGATGGTAGGACAGGTATCCAGTCCTTGAGCCCACAGCTCTTCCTACTTATAGGCTCCACTAATCCCCAGCCCAGAAGGCCCCTTCATTTATGCCTCCCATTGATATTGGCCTGATCAGGATTCTGCTACAAAAAATCCTGAATTAAATTTTGCTCAAAAAGTGTTCTCGTTTCAGGTTTGTGGCTTTGGGATTTTATTTTTAAAGACAGATTTTCTGATGTACTAAATGTTGGCTAATTGAATTTAAATAAAAGAAATAAAGATACATTCCCCTGTATTATAGTGAGGATCCCCTAAAGAAATGAGCTGGAATACGTGGCTCTAAAAAAAGATAGCAATGAACAACAACAACAAAAAATGTCCAGAAAAATAATCAATTTGACCCATTGTAGGGTCAAGTTATGCTTTTGAAGCAATGATTGGATATTGAATTAAACTAGACAAGAACACAACAACATATTTCTGGAATCTTTACTCTCTTTATTTTTTTTTAAAGATTTTATTTATTTATTTGTCAGAGAGAGAGATTACAAGCAGGCAGAGAGGCAGGCAGAGAGAGAGGGGGAAGCAGGCTCCCCGCAGAGCAGAGAGCCCGATGTGGGGCTGGATCCCAGGACCCTGAGATCATGACCTCAGCCAAAGGCAGAGGCTTTAACCCACTGAGCCACCCAAGCGCCCCTCTTTACTCTCTTTAAATGATCTTTTTGTCTGTCTTTATATCAGTACCACACTGCCTTGATTACTATATGTACGTGTGTGTGTGTTGTATTACAGTCAGGTAGTGTAAATTACCCCACTTTGTTCTTTTTCAACACTGTTTTAGGTAATTGAGGTCATTTGTATTTTCATATAAATTTTAGAATTAGCATGTCAATTTCTATGAATATGTTCTCCCTGGATTTTCTTGTACAATACAATATGGTGAGAAAAAGAAATAAAAGGAAGAAAAGGAAGGAATTGAAAAGGAAGAAATAAAACTCTCTTTATTTGCAAAAAAAAAAAAAAAGGAATGATATGGAATGGAATAATAGATCTAAATGATGTTGTATCATATTCCTGTCTCCAAAAGAAATTGTGTCTATCTTCCTGTGGGAACATTGAGTTGCATTCTCTACCAGGGAGGAAATGGACGAAACGTCACTTCATTTTCAAGTTAGGCTTTGTGAACAAACTCAAGGTCCCCTCGGCTCCCAGCACTATCCTCCCATGGTGTGTGTGTTTATTTGTGCCTCTGCGCTCCACCTCATGCATGCATTACTCCTTTTATCTTGCGATTTCTTCCTCCAGAATGGCTTTGTCCTTTGTGCCTCAGCTGCTGGGTGCCAAAAACAACAGTTCAGCCCAAAATTTGTCTTTTATCTGTTCTCATTCTCCTCACCTCTCTTGAAAGGCACTCCTTTCTTAATGTTTTAAAAAGGAGTCCTCCTCAC
>JAPYYM010001435.1:0-13472 GCA_028534135.1 Potos flavus | reverse complement strand
ATTTATATATTTTAATAAATGTATGTGTTTTAATCAATATGTTTACATATTTTAACAAATGTGCATTTGTGTATTTTAATAACTGCATTTCTGTATTTTAATAAATGTGCATTTGTGTATTTTAATAAATATGTATGTGCATTTTTCAATAAGCATGCATTTATATTTTTAATAAATGTGTATTTCTCTATTTTAATAAATATATATTTGTATATTATCTATAATTTATATTAATTTTTCACATATATGGGGCGAATAGGCATATACACATGATATTCCAAGTCATTAGTCATGAGACTAAAATGCCAACAAATACCATCCCAGCACCCCTGGGATGAATGACCTTGAGAGACTGTGGACTCTTGAGCAACAGACTGAGGGTTTTGGAGGGGAGGGTGTGCAGGGTTGGGTGAGCCTGGTGGTGGGTATGGAGGAGGGCACGTACTGCACGGAGCACTGGGTGTGCTGCATGAACAATGAATCCTGGAACACTGAAAAAATTAAATTAAATTTAAAAAATAGAAAATAAATTAGAAAAAGCTGACAGTAAGGACCATGGCCTGAGGACCAGCGGCAATCCTTTTGCCTCCCTGGGTGGGATGTAAAAACAGCACAAGTCCTTTTGGAAAACAGTGGGGCGTAGGACTCAGAACGTCTACTGGTCAATATTTAACCAAGAGAAATGCAAGGGGAAAAAAAGCCTCCTACAGGGGTACCACCCTACTCTCGTGCATAATGCCCCAAATGGGTTACCTGGTCAACAGACACAGGAAACCGTAAGCATTACAAAAATGTTTGAGACTGGCTCTCTCCTTGCCCCGGGCATTCTTCTTTGCTCGTTTGCAGGCACCTGGCCTCTCTCCCCCCTCTAGGGAGGTGTCCCCAGCAGGTGGCCCGCACCACCTTCCCTCACCCCTCGGTTGATGTCACCTGCAAATAACAGGGACACCAGTGTCCCCATCTCAGCACATCTGCGGGACCTACGATTGAATAATAACTATTCCATAGATGGGTTCCATGAGCCAGGTACAGCCTTCCGCTACAAATTATGGTCATTCCCATTTTTCCACCTGCCATAGGTGCAGGATAGGGAAACACTAGCGTGGGTCCAAAAGAATCCGTTTCTGACTTAAATTAGAAAAGGCGAGTATTTGGTGCCATCTAGTGGGCTCGATGTGCTATCAAGTCCTAGAACAAGGTATTGGTCGTGAACGCAGAGAACGCCCGGACCATGTTAATTAAGGTCAAGGAATCCCAGAATCTCTTTTTTCCCAATATGATTGCGAATCGGAGTTCAAAATGTAGGCAACTGTACTTTTTCTAATTAAAGGGAGCCTTCGCTTAATAGGTATGGGGACTCCTTTTGGGATGATAACAATGTGTGGGGACTAGAGACAGGGCTCCTTTCTTGCAGAACAATGGGAATGTATCAGAATTCACACAGAATTGTATCTTTAATTTACATTTGTTACATTTTATTACATTTCTTTAATTTACATAATTGTTACATTTATGCTATGGGGAAATCGCCATAAAAAACGAAATTGAGAAAATAAAAAATGAGGGTTGTCCGTCACGTGATTTCCCCGATGAGAATAGTCTTCCAGAAACATGGCCTGTGATGTCCTATACTGACCCTTTGGCACTTTGCCTCTCCCCACCCCCCAGCTGGGCTACTCAAAAAGCCCCCACCGCTAGTACCTCTGCTGCTTTTCTTAGAGAAAAAACAGAGATACAACCAACCCTCTTCTTTTTCTCCTATTTAAGATCGATGGTAGAATGTGTGGATCTTTAATTTCTCAGAGAAGAAACGTCTCTCTTCCGCCAGCGTTACTAATGCACAATGGACACATCCAGTTGTATTTATTCGTAGGGCGTACGGTGTGATGATTCGATACACAGAGACACCGTGAAATGATCCCCGTAATCCAGTTAATTAATATATGCATCACTTCCCACCTACCTGTGTGTATGAACGTACACTCGAGATCTACTCTGAGCAAAATCCCAGTAGACGACACGGTGTCATCAAGTATAATTACCTTGCTGGGGGCACCTGGGGGGCTCAGTCGGTTAAGCGTCTGCCTTCAGCTCAGGTCCTGATCTCGGGGTCCTGGGATCGAGTCCTGCATCAGGCTCCCTGCTCGGCGGGGTGTCTGCTTCTCCCTCTGCCCCTCACCCCACACATGCTCTCTCTCTTTCTCAAATAAATAAATAAGATCTTAAAAAATAATAATAATAACCTTGCTGTGCATTCGATCCCAAGGACTTATTCTTCAAATCACTGACCATTTGTGCCTCTGACCTGCGTCTCCCCACATCCCCACCACCCGGCCCCCAACAACCACCATTCTGCTCTTGGCTTCCAGGGCTTTAACTTATCGTGGATTCCGTATAGAAAGGACACACCTCATGTATCTCATTTGATGCCCTCAAGGTCTATCCATGTTGTCCCAAGAGGCAGGAGTGAATAGTGTTCCATCGTATGTCCGTACCACATTATCTTCATCCATTCATCCTCCATGATGCCCTCCCCTGAAGGCCACGGGGAACGGATACTTAGCCAGCTCCCCGAGTTAGCAGGAGGGACAATGCCATCAAGAAGAATAAATACTCTTCTCCCGTACATATATACCCCACATCTTCTGTATCCATCCATCCACGGATGGACACTTGGCTTGCTTCCATACCTTGGCTATTGTAAATAATGCTGCAAAAAACATAGGGGTGTACATATCCTTCTGCATTAATGTTTTCACTGGGGGTGGGGGGTAAATACCCAGGTGTGGAATTGCTACATCATGTGGGCTTTCCACGTTTAATTTTTTGAGGAACCCATGGGGTGTTTTGCGGAGTGAAATAGTTCAGACGGAAGAAGACAAGTGCCCTATGATTTCACTTATACGTGGTCTCCAAGAAACAGAATAGATGAACAAAGAGAGACTCAGAAATCCAGAGGACAAACGTGGTTGCCAGAGAGGCCCGTGGCGAGCCTCCAAGGGCGCAGAGGGTGCTTAGGTCAGTGCCATCGTTCACAGAATTAATTAGGGGCATTACTAAGTCCCTTCGATGTAAATGCCAAGTGTGGCTGGTCTGGGAAGGGAAAGCACTATGCAAACAGCTTTTTAAAACCCGTGGGCTGTTGCTTGGCTCTTGGTCGCAGGGCTTTCCGTAACGTGCTGTGCAATAGGGTGTCACCTGTCACACTGTCTTCCCCCGACCCCTCCGAGCCAGCGGTCTGCAAACAGAGAGAACTTTTCCTGCTCCAGGACTCTCTTCTCTGCAGAGACCCCATGCCTTTCCCTCACCGCCTAGCGTATGCTCCTCATCATGGGTGGGGAGGTCTTGCTGGGCAACCCAAAGCACGCGGGACCCCAGGCCATCTTGAGTCCTTCTGGACGGCCAGGGACAGTGGGATGGCCAGCTCTCCAATGGAGGGAGCATGACCAGACTCCTGCCCCTTCGTGATCCTGAGCCGGGCAGCAAGTGTGTCTTCCACGTAGCCTGCCTCATCCGGTGCAATGGGGAGCCCGAGATGCTACTTCAATAAATTACGTAACTATTTCATGAGTTGCATTCCATTCGATAGAAAGGGGGAGAGTCGACCGTAAGGAATAAAATAAAAGCAAAAACCGAGAAAACACGATTCCATTCAACCCTCCAAAATGTGGCAGAGTTCTGCGCCCATCAGTAATTGATTAAAATGTCCAACGTCGATTCTCTCCTCCTTGCAATAATCGCCTATTTCATTGCTTATGCGAATGCAACCCCAAGTGTTTAATATTCTGCTTGTACCACATTCTCTTTTGCTGGAAGGGCGATTCTAGATAAAAATTTTGTTTTTGCCATTGTTTGCTTTTTCATTAGCATTACTTCTCTTGCCTTGGGGTTATAGAGTGGAAAGCCTCATGTTCTCTTTTTCTTAACTATATTTTCATGTATGTACATTCTACTACATTCTATGTGTCTATCTATCCATCCCTCTATCTATCATCTATCTATCTATATCATCTATCTATCCCTCCATCCCTCTATCTATCCCTCTGTATATATATACATCATATCTATCCCTCTATCTATCCATCCATCATCTGTCCGTCTATCCTCCCATCCAATCATTTATTCTATCTATCTATCTATCTATCTATCTATCTATCTATCTATCTATTCCTCTATCTATCCATCCATCCATCTATCCATCCATCATACCTATCTATCTATCTATTCATCTATCTATCCGTCTGTCCACCTATTATCTATCAGTATCAGTCTATCTGTATATCTATTATCCATCTATGTATGTCTTTATCTTTGCATGTACCTATCCATCTATTTATCTATCTATATCTATGTATCTAACATCTATACATCCATTCATCTATCCATATGTGTATGCATCTATCTGTATCTATCCATCTATCTATCTATCTACCCATTATAAATTTATAAAAAAACACATATATAATTTCCACTTACACAATTGAGGCATTAATTAAATCCCAACTCATAAAAATTATCTTCTACAAGCTTGGTGTAGCAATAATATTTGACCCTGAGACCAAGGTACATCCCATGGGGCTGAGCAATCACTTACCTTTGTTTGACTTCATCCTTCTCTCATGGGTCACCAGCCTAGAAGATCATAGAGAAGATCAGCCTTCTCTCACGGGTCACCAACCTAGAAGATCATAGAGAAGATCATCCTCCTCTCACGGGTCACCAACCTAGAAGATCATAGAGAAGATCAGCCTTCTCTCACATAGAGTCCCTGCACATTAACGCATAGTCCTGGCATCGCCCCCACAGGAACCCTTGGGATGACGGAGTGATGCTGGCTCCTCACAACACCCCGAATGCCAACTTGCTCTCCCAAGGGGCATATTTCATAAAGAGAGTGGCGTCCCGGGAACATGACCCTCATAACCACCTGTTCTTGGAGGGGTTCTCTGACTTCTTTGGATGATTTTTTAAATGGCTCTTTCCTGTTATTTCCCTTTAGCAACTACCATTACAAAGAAGGAAAGTTGCCTCCAAGAAGAACCTCTTCTATTTAGGAGCTCAACAGAGGCCACAATAACCACCCTCTGCTATCATCCCAATGTCTGTTCCCTCCCCTCCCCGTGCTTGACAAGAAGTTGAGCCTTCTCCAAACTACCAGTTTTGTTCATAGCCAGCATGAGAGTCTGGTGGGTAAATGTTAACCTTCGTGGCCACACTTGTCCTGAGAAATCACTTCTGAGACACTCGGCACATGGGTGGATTGGCTTTCCAGCTGGATTCCCTCATCCCTAGAAGCCAGTTTGCAGAGACCGCCATGTTCCCCACACTGTGATCTACCTAGGACATGCCCTTCTCGGGTCTTCCACCTACAGTAGTTGCTCTGAAAAAGTCCCATGGAATCATGCATTACTATAATCGACAACTGTTTAAGAGCAACTGGTACCGAGGCCGAAGGTATCATTTCGCTTCAGTGGTTGTGTGTTGGTTGGCCCCGAGCACCTGTCCTCCAAACCAACACTCCCTCCAACGGCTGCCTCTATTGCCCAAGGGAGCACAACAGTAGGTGCCCCTAAGTAAGTGAGCATCCAGTATCCACCCATACCACCGGTGTGAGAGCCCAAGTGTAGACACTACTACCACCGTTCACCTACTGCATACCCCACCATGCCAAAGAGCTGCCACCTGCCAGCCAACGCAAGTGTGTTCCTCCTTCCGGCTTTCCAGACCCCAGGTCTAGAACCTGGTTCTTTGGTCTCAGTGTGCCTATGGAGGCACCGATGTTTGAAATAATCACTATAAAAAGGCTCACTGTTTTAAAACAGACAGTTGAAAAGGAAACACATGAAATGAACATAGAGATAGAACAATTGAAGAAATGAACGGAGTTATAGTCCCAATGAAAGGGGGGAAGTTAGAACTATATAGGAGGACTGCCTAGCTATGCTGGAAGAAGAGTTTTGACTGGAAAATAAAACTCAACTGCCTTATATATTAGTTTCACAGGGGCTAGAGTAGCAAGTGACCACAAATTCGGTGGCTTAAGAGAACAGAAATTTCTCCTCTCCTAGCTCTGGAGACCAGAAGTCTGAGATCCAGGCGGGGCAGGACCACTGAGATCCAGGCAGGGCAGGACCACTGAGATCCATACTCCCTTCCAAGGCTCCAAGACAGGGTCCTTCCTGTCTCTTCCAGCTTCTGGGGCTCCAGGCGTCCCTGGGCTGGTGGCCGCGTCCCTCCCATCTCTGTATCTATGTGGCTCTATGTATGTATCTATGTATCTCTGTGGCTTCTCCTCTGTGTCTGTGTCTCCTCTTCTCTTCTAAGGACACCTGTCATTGAATTCTGGGCCACCCTGATCCAGGTTGAGCTCATCTCAAAATCCATACCTTCACTGCAACTACAAATTTTATCCAAAAAAAAAACCTTTGCATTCACAGGTTTTGCATGTGAGGATTTGGACATATCTTTGGACATATCTTTGTGGGCACAATATAAACAGCATCCACTTAAAAACTGAAATAGTCAGTCACCCTCTCTTGAAATATGATACATTTTTCTCCTTCTGTACCTTTTCCCATTACTGTTGCCTCCTCTCCAGATATTTTTTTTTCATTTCATACATCATTTGCTGAAATGCCCTTTAAAATGTAATGTAACATGGAGCTTTAGGAAGCAAAACTCTGCAGAAAATAAATTATCTGTTCTCTGTGTATTGGGACCCAAAGGTCTCGCCTTATTAACGACGCCGGGGACTCTCTGAAAGCAACCTGAGTGGTGAAGACAGCTGAACGCCACCTTAAGGGGGACCGTCATTAATCAGACAGGAACACCCAGACCCGGGCCACAACAGCCAGTGCCAGAGTCCCACCGCAAAATTCATGCACGGAGGACACTGGGACAGGATGGTGTCTACACGCCGAGGAGAGAGGCCTCAGGAGGAGCCAGCTTTGGCCCCGCCTGGATCTCGACTCCCAGCCTCCAGGACAGTGAGAAATAAATGTGTGTTGTACAAGTCACCCTGTCTGTGGGCTTATGTGACAGAAGCCCGAGCCGACTAAGACAGTGGCGTGCAGCCCAGACGCGGGAGTCTGAGAAATACTTGCATTCGTTGAGTGCTTGTGTGGGTCACAGGAAGTGAGCTCTCCCCTCTCTGGTCTCCTTCAGTCCTATGTCAATGGTGCCTGAGCCACAGCAGCCAGGGACCCTGAGGACACAGACAGGGGGAATGCAAACACATCGCCCTGGACCGCAGGAGGTCTCCAGTCTTGGAATACAGCCTTCCATCTCCACGTCTCCTGATGTGTATAGAGAATACATGAAAAATTAAAACCTGTGTTCTTATGTAAGCCACAGGAAGCCATGTCTCTGCTATGTGCCGCCAAGAGCACCCTTAATGAAACGGTGATATACATCCATAAGCACGTGTGTGTTTCGTTGCAAAATGGGAGAAAGCATTTCAGCTGGGATTGCAAGCCAACGATCGTGTTAATTTTTGAAACGAAGCTCTTCCACATCGCTAGAAGGGCTATGGCTTTTCACAGTTTTATAAGGGGAACCTGCATTTCATTTTTGCCATAAAAAGTTCTGTCCCTTAAAAATAGTTAAGAGTGGGGCGCCCGGTTGGCTCAGTCAGTGGAACATGTGAATCTTGATCTTGGGGTTGTGAGTTCAAACCCCACGTTGCGTGTAGAGATTACTTAAAATTAAAATCTTTAAAAAAAATAGTTAAGAGTATGTGCAAAATACAAATTTTATAGTAATACAGAAGCAGAAGGAAATCAGAAATTCTTGTAATCTGTAATATCAAATGATGAAGCAAGCTTGCAGCATTTTGCAAAATGTGGGGGCTTATTTTGCATTCCACTGGAAAATAGGATACCGACCAGTTTCACTTTCTAAAACTAATAAAATCTTCTAATGACTTAATTATGGGAGTTTGCATTCCCTGAAGTTGTCCAAGCAACAGCCTTACATTTACTACTTAATATGACATAGTTACAATTAGTTAATATAATAAATACATATGGTTAAAATATAGTTCTATAAAACACATAGTTGCATATATACATACACAATACCATATACTAATATACAATATATTAATATACCAACTTAAAGAAACACCCCAAACTTTACAAGAAGGCATAGAGCTTCATCTGCAGATAAGTAAACTGAATTTTTAAAAGCCCGTGCAGCTCAAAGCTGTTTATAAGTAGATGCAAAAATGTCCCAAATTCAGTGCACGATCATACTTCTGTAGAGCTTTTATTTATTTAATTTACTTATAAATTACTTACTTATATAATTTATGTACTTATAAATAAGTTCATTTATTTAGTTAATTTCAGGTGAAATACATATACTATAAAATTTACCATCTTAACCATTTTTAAGTGCACAGCTCAGTGGCATCGAACACATTCACACTGTTGTGTGACCATCTCCACCATCCATCTCCAGAACTTTCCATCTTCCCCATCTGAAAGTCTGTCCCCATCAAACACACTCCCCATCCCCCTCCCCCAGCCCCTGGCTCCACCATCAACTCTCTGTCTCTCTGTGGATGGGACTCCTCCAGGGACCTCATAGATATGGAATCACACACGCACACAAGGATTTGTCCTTCCGTCACTCGGCATCATGTCCTTAAGGTCCATCCACATCATACCAGGTGCAGAACACCTTTCCTTTTTAAGGCTGATCATTTTCCACCATGTGCATGGACCACTTTTGGTTTATCCACCCATCCAGCCATGGATATTTGGCTTGCTTCCACCTTCAGTCATTGTGAGATATGCTGCTGTGAACGTAGGTCTGCATATGCCTTTGGAATCCTGCTTTGAGTTTGGGGGGTAGTTGCTCAGACACGGGGTTGTTGGATCTCATGGTACTTGTGCATTTAATGTTTTGAGAAACCACACTGTGTCCCACAACGGCTGCAACGTTTCCCACCAGCAATGCCCAAGGGACCCCATCTTTCCACCTCCTCCCCCATACTCATCATTTCCTGGTGTTTTGATGGCATCTATTCTAATGGATGTGAAGTGTGTGTGAAGCGATAATGGGTGTGAAGCGACTAAGCTTTTACTGTGAATGGAAGGACGCCGTGCAACAAGCAGGTGGAGGACAGCAGCGGAGTCCAGACATGCTAGCACACGCTCCTTCAAGGAAACCAGCGGGATCTGTGTGAAGAGTCTTGGCTTCTTCAGGAGGGTCTCAAACAGACGTTTCCACACTGTGGACAGGTGGTCAAACCACACTGACTTCACTGGTTAGGCCAGTCGCAAGCCAGCTGTAAAGAAGAGGACTCCGTGGGCTTCCCGGGTTGTTTCAGACATTAAACAGCACACCGTAAATTCCACCGCTCTTATTGAGGCTGTGGATCAAAGACCAGACCTACAGGCCTCCCCAGGGATAGAAAGAGCTCGTCTTGTACAACCGTAAATCAGCTTTATCTCCCACAGAGGGTCACATGGCCATTCAAAATCAGGAAGACAGATCAAGCACGGAGCTCATGGAAATTATTTTCCATTCTCCCCCAGCCCCAAAACATGTTTTTAAGACATCTGGCGAGGGGCAGGTGGAGATTCAAACCTCATTGTGTGTTGCATGTGCTCTGCCATCGATGCATCCTGAAAGCCAAATGCTGGTATCGACGATTGAGTCCTAGGAGCCTAACAACCATGTGAGTGCCCCCACATTTTCTGCTCCTGTAAAGTACATGTTCGCTCAACATGGTGAGTAAATAATTGCCTGCATTTTATCGATGGGCGAAAACTGGTTCATACCCTTTCTAGAGCTGAAGCAACAATTGATTGCCTTCCAGCAATGCCTTACGGGCTCTGTCGGTGAAGCGCCTGCGTTCAGCACAGGTCATGATCTCAGGGTCCTGGGATCAAGCCCCATGTTGGGCTCTGCTCGGCAGAGAGCCTGCTTCTCCTTCTGCCTCCTGCTCCCCCCTGCTTGTGCTCTCTCTCTCTCTCACTGTGTCAAATAAATGAATAAAATCTAAAAAAACAAAAACAGTTGATTGCATACCTGAAGCTTTGGCTAATCCATTCCCCAAACCAGTACTAAGAAGGAAACAGTTCATATGTACTTACCTCTAAAATGGCTTGTGTCCTCTATTTCCAATTGTGCTAGAAACTTCCACTTGTTTGTTCTGTCCCTCTGAGAGTGTAAGTTCCCCAAGGCTGCTGTAGTAAGTGAACACAAACTGGACGTCATAGGTAAGTGTATGAATTTCCTAGGGCGGACATAACAAATGACCACAATCTGGGACTGGGGGCTCAAAATATCACACAGGTGCCCTCCCCCCGCTCTGGACACCAGAAGTCTGAGATCCAGGCGGGGCAGGGCTGCTGAGATCCAGGTGGGGCAGGGCTGCTGAGATCCAGGCGGGGCAGGGCCGTGCTCCCTCCTGAGGCTCCAGGGGAGGGTCCTTCCTGCCTCTTCCAGCTTCTGGGGCTCCAGGCGTCCCTGGGCTGTTGGCCGCGTCCCTCCCATCTCTGCCTCTGTCATCACGTGGCTTCTCCTCTGTGTCTCTGTCTCCTCTTCTGTCTCTTGTGGGGACACTTGTCACTGGATGAAAAACCCACCCTAAGTCCAGAATGGACTCATCTCACTGTCCTTAATTAATGCCATCTTCAAAGACCCTATTTCCAAATATGCTCACATTCCAAGATCCCAGATGGCCATGTATTTTGGAGGGAATCCTCTTCAAGTCGGAATTTTGGGAATTCAGAATGCACTGAAGCCGACCTCACTGTACAAGCCATGTCATGAATGGTAAAGTGACATGTGCTCCCCACCAGACGCCAGCATTTTGGGGAGAGGAGCAAACAAACCTCGGCACCCAGAAACATCCTGCTAAACCCACCCCACGAAGGGGTTCCTTTCAAGAAATAGGGACTGAGGTGTACGGCTTCTGTTTTCTAGGCAACTAGGTTTCATCCCTTACTTCTGAGAAAACCATTTTGTATTTTTTTTTCAGATTTTATTTATTTATTTCAGAGAGAAAGAGCACAAGCAGGAGGAAGGGGCAGAGGGAGAGGAAGAAGCAGGCTCCGCCCTGAGCAGAGAACCCAACGCAGGACTCGAACCCAGGACCCTGAGATCATGACCTGAGCCAAAGGCAGATGCTTAACCCACTGAGGCCCCCAGGCGCCCCCATTTTGCATTTTTAAATAGCCTTTCCTAGAGCAATACCTTCGCACAAAATAGCAGCTCTTCCTTGGGGAGTCCTGGACGCTGCAGGATGCTGGCGAGGACAGAGCGCGCTATTGTAAGAGCGGTTCTCATTCAGACACCTTCTCAACCTACAAGCAGATGACGCTCTTCAGCGGCTCCTTTCTTTCTGCGTGCCGTCTGACCACGAACATCAGCTCTGTACCTCCTGTCCCGTGGCACTTCAATAAATTCAATAAATTGACGGCGACACAGACTGGCGGTGCCATTGTTCCCAAACAGCCCTTGATGCTGTGCAAAACCGCCAACGCGATAGCGTCAAGAGCATTGCCCGCCACGTCTCCATTATCTAATGTTTCATCCTGACGGCAGCAAGACCCCTACTGAGCTCCACGGAGCCTCATGAGTACCAGGAGGATCTTTATAATCAGCAGCTGCTGCACAGAGAATACCAAATCGGTGATTTAAAAAAAGGAGGAAGAAGAACTTAAAAAAATAACGGAGGATTCAGAATTAAGGGCAGCACTAGGGTATGCTTCTAGACCTCACAAATTCTTTCATCGTTCAGCGCGGGAGCTGTGCTGGGAATGGGGCCACTTGCATAGCCAGCCAGCATGTCTCATCTGGGCTTCTATGAAGGCATATGTTCGACATCGCACCGCGCACATGTAGGACCTGATTTTCCCGTCATTCACAGCCTTCCAATGACCCTGTTAGTGTAATGTAAACAACAGAGCTTTGCACTCTTCTGCTGTCATGGAAATTGCTTGAAATTGTCATTGCCGTCTTGACGATCCTACTCATGTTATGTTATCTCATAAGAAAGGGGACGGGAAGGAAGAAAGCTTTAAAAGGTCAGCATCGTCTCACATTTGCAACCCCACGTATTAGGTTGAGAAGCCATAACAGCAATCAGTGTGAATACGTTCACTGCATCAGACAATGTATTCTCAGGGGATATTTTAACGCTGAGTTTGATTCTCCCTATGTGGGACTTGAATTAGCACCTTCAGATTTCCATTCCCTTCTTCTTGTTGTACTATCTTCCCAAGATATTTGGTGCCGGGTAGAGGTAGGTAGGGAGATAGATAGATACTAGGTAGATAGATGAATGGATGGATGCATGCATGCATGCATGCATGATGGATGGAATGATAGGTAGATGATAGAAAGATAGATGATAGATAAATAGATATATAGATGAACAGATGGATGGATGGATAGGTAGATGAAAGATGCATAGATGATAGATAGATAGATAGATAGATAGATAGATAGATAGATGAACAGATGGATAGATGGGTGGATGGATGGATGGATGGATGGATAGGTAGATGATAGATAGATAGATATACAGATAGATACACTGATAGAGATATACATTATAAATAGATACATATAAATCAATAGATATACAGATAAGCAGACAGATGATAGAGAGATGATAGATAGATATAGAGAGATATGATGTATGGATAGAGCGATAGATACACAGATAGAGATATACATTATAAATAGATCCATATAAATCGATAGGAATACAGATAGGCAGACAGAGAGATGACAGAGAGACAGAAAGAATAATAAAGATGTATATCTTCAATATGATGGATCTGGAGGCTTCTCTGAACATCCCAATACTTCCCTGTGTCTCAGTTTCTGAGGAATCATATTCCGAGTGTACCTGAGCACTTTTGGTTATCCATGAATAATGAAACACCCCCTAAAAGACCTTAAACCTAGGAACACGCCCCAGTCGCACTCACAGCTCATGGGCGTGAGCACTTCCATGACTGGAGAGGCATGCAACCATCCTTGGAATTTTTTTTTTTCCCCACCAAGACATGCACAAAAGTGTTTGTTGAATCATTGGTCATTGTAACCAAGAACTAGAAACAACCAAATGTTCCTCCACCAAAAATGGTTAAGTACAGTATGATATTTTCATACACAGAAATATTTCATAGCCATGAGAAGATAAGAGCTATTGGGTGAATCCAATATTACCGGAAAGAGAACTAGGATGTATCTCACGAGGATACACTGAGACAGAATCAACAGTACATTCCTTATGGTTCCATTTAGGTGAAGTTTAAGAATGAGCAAAACTGATCCGTGGTTGTAGAGGCTGGAATAGTCATTACTTGGGGACTGTGGTATTTTTCATGACACTGGACACGAGAGAGATTTCTGCCTTACCATAAACGTGCTATATCTTAATCCGGGTGGTATTTACATGAAGGCATATATGCAAAACTCCATAGAGATGCACATTTAATACTTGC
>JAPYYM010001434.1:0-13473 GCA_028534135.1 Potos flavus | reverse complement strand
TGTGTGTGTGTGTGTGTGTGTGTGTGTGTGTGTGTGGCAGAGAGAGAAAGGCAGACAAAAGACGTGGACAAGGACGGCACCTGGCGCAGCGGGGGGGGTCCTGCTTTCATTAAGAACATGTTCTGCCTGTTTTCCGAGGGCACCCTTGGCAGTGGTTACAAAGCGGTGCAGGGTGGAGGTAGGTGGCTTGGAACTCCTGGGCGTACGTGTGAAATGGAGAGTGTGTGCTCACTCGGTAATCTGCTTTCAAAGGCCCCGTTCAGCAGTGCCCTTCGCACCCCCCCATTGGCTCCACATCGCCTGCACACAGCTCGGTGGCTCTGCGTCTTCATATCCCTCTCTCACTCCCTCCTACCCACCCCCCACCCCGGTTTTCCCCTTAATGCTCACAGGTCCTCCTGGAAGACTCAACCACTTACAGTTGTCGAGTGATTAAATATTTATAATCAGGGCAATGAGTGAAGTATTGAATAATAAATGCTAAGGTTGACGCAGCCTTAGATAATTTCTGCAGATTTCTTCATCCATGGCTTCTTTGATTCCAAGGCAAAAAAAAAAAAAAAATCCTTTAATTAACTTTTTTTTTGGGTGCAGCTGTGACAGTCGATAGGCCTTTATCACTGTTTTGTTCATGAACCGCTGCCCTGCCATAGGGCGTTTTCTGTCAAGCCCCCAGCCCCCCAGACGTGTAGAGACCTCTTGGTGAGGGGGATCTTCCCTCATTTGTTTCTGAACACTCCAGGGGAATGCATTTTTTTAAAACTCAAATCCCTAGACCACAAATTCACTATAGCCATATCTGGATGTGGAATAGTTTTTGAGGCTCCAGTAACAACGGGAACGGACCTCACTTTTCACGGAGCTACGCCAAGCAGTTCCCCTAACATTTTATGCACTGTTGCATTTCATTTCTACCCCAGCTCTGTGTGGAAGCTACTAGCATCATTCTGACTGTTGCCATTGAGGAAGCCAAGGCACAAAGAGTTTAAGTCATTTGCTCGAGGCCCAGAGCTGGTAGATATTGGATCTCCCATTAGGGCGAGCACCATTCCAAGGAAGAGGGATGCCACGAGGAACTGGGACAGAGCTCCCAGAGCCCCAGGGCAGAGATGCCTGAGCACAGAACAGACCGAGCCACTGTGAGAAAGGAAGACAGAAGAAAAATGTCTGAATTGAAGAACAAGTGGCTAGCTCAGTATGGTCGGGCTGGGCTGGCTTCACAGAAGTGAAGACACATGAGCCCCACTGAAAAAAAAAATTGTATAGAAGTTTGACTGAGGATGAGCTGGGGACACACCAACCTTTCCATCTTTTGAATGATTCCAATCTGTCCCTTTGACATCCCTGCACAGGGACCATATGGTAAAGGACTTGCGGTCAAACCATCTTTTCCTCTCTAGATGCACGTTCTAGTATTGTATTCTAAAAAGCACAGAATCAGAAGGTATTTGAAGATAGTTTACACATCTTCATTTTTATCAGTAGGAAATTTTATTACCTGCTGTAGACTGATTGTATCTTCCCAAAATGTCCATATTGAGTCCTAATTCCTAGTGTAATGGTTTTAGAAGATGGGGCCTTGGAGAGGTAATTGGGTCATGAGGTCAGAGTCCGCACAAAGAGGATCTGCGTCCTTATAAAAGAGTGCCTTGTCCATCCCGCCATGTGAGGACATGGCACAGCAGAAGATGGTCATCCACGAACCAAGAAGCAGGCTCTCAGCCGACACTAGAATGGCCAACACCTTGAGCTCACGCATCCAGCCTCCAGAACTATGAGAAATAAATTTCTATTGTTTGTAAGCCACCCAGCTTAGGGTATTTCATTGCAACAGCACAGGTGGACTAAGACATTATACAACCTACATAGTGATAATATCAGAAATAATTTAATTATTTTTCCATGATTAGGGGCATTCTCCCTATAGGAAAGAATGCTGGGGGAAAAAATCATCTCCTCTATAATGTAAAAGGAAAATTAAATTCACGACCAGAGCCAAAGACTTAGGAATACATATTTGTGTATTTGCTTTTATGTCTATTCTGATTCCAACTATGAAACCAGAATGTAGAGCTAGGATTTACCGTGTTCGTAAATGGATCCATAATCTACTGTCTGTCATATTTTATCAGGTTTTCATCTCTCTTCCTATCTCCCACGGGGGACATTGGCCCATCTTTTGGGAAGCTGAGATGTTATCCCAAGTAACGAATTGATAGGGGGACAATCTGCAGGGACACAGACTTCTATATCCTCAACATTTTCCTTCTTGTTGGGACTAGGAAGTTAATCCTTTAGGCATTACAAAAAACTTTTCTTTCCATGCCCTTGATGCAGAACATGGAAAAGTTATACTCTTGAATGTCACTGATGATTTTTTAAGCAGAGGACTATCATAAATTCACATGCAAATCTTATTTATCGAGCGCTTCTCTGGACAAAATCCTTTCTCAGAAGCATCTTATCCACCGTACTATTCAAAACTGTATAGGTGAGAAATCTGGATCTCAGAAAAAGTTCAGTGACAAGCCCAAGGTTACAACAGTGGAAATGATAAAGTCAAGATTTAACCTCAGGCTTCTTGGTCCAAATGTATCCTTGATGCTCAGAGCCTGCTTGTGCCAATGATGCATTTATATAAATTTAAGACATAATAGTGTCAATGGGAACTTGAATGTGCTCCTTTTCAAAAGTCTAGGTATGGAAACTCCTAATTCTCTAGAGCAGTATTTCCCTAAAACTAACCTTGTAGAATATTCATTTTGCTATGAATTCATGGAAAAAAAAAAAAAAAGAGCTCTAACGAGTTTTGGAAATGTTGAATTCAACAAAGTGAAGTCAAGTCTTTGTGGTTGGGACTCAGAGAGCTTTTCATGCCCTGATGTGTATCATGGATTTCCAGGTGCATTTTCAGTGTGAAGTTTGTTTAACAAATACATAGGACTTTCAGGACAGGGACGAGGGCACTGGGACAAAACGATAACTATGGTAGACCCTGTGCCCTACACCCCAAATTTTCTACGAGGGCAGAGCGGACTTGAACTAGTAATTAACATCAGCTCCCTTCTGGTAGCTGTTCTAATTGCCTTTTACTTCTCCCTCAATCAATTTCTGTCCCAGAACAGGCGTGGGCATTCAGGTCAATTTTTTTAATAATTACTGAGATTTTAACCTCTCTGAGGCCAAGTGACCCCTTCTTTATAACTCTTCAACTCCTGAGTACCTGTCACTTACCACAAGTAGACTACATATTAAATTTAGTTGATAGCAACTTAAAATAACACTTAAGAGCCCAGGTTTCATTACTAGTGTTATCACTCGCTAGTTCTATCAGGCACATTATTTAATTTTTCTGAGTCTCAGTCTCTACTCCCGTACAATATGGATAAAAATATAGGCTTAATAGTGCCGTTGGGAGTGCCTCGCATGAGCCCGAGATGTGGTTAGCAAAGGTCTCCTTCATGAGGCTCCCTGCACCTGCCAGCTTGAAATCGCAACCCCCATTCACCCCCTCCAGCACTTCCAAACCCCCAACGCTGCTCTATTCTTTTTATTACAACTCTTATCACCTTCTAACGTACTACATGACTTATTTCATTATTATGTCTATTGTTCATTGTCTGTCCCCCACCCCCCATTAGCATATTAGCAATAAGAAACAGAAGCCTGTGTCGGTTCTGTTTAATAATGTGTCCCAGGGATCGAGACAAGAGGCAGGCATGGAAGCGGTGTTCAAAGACGTGTGCTGAATTCACCTGTATAAATAGTAATCGTTCACCAAACGTAAAGGGAGCCATTACGTCGTAGACATCATACCAGGCATCCGGGAGGAGTAAGCGAAGGCCAGCGTAGGGCGGCGCTGTGAGTGAATGTTCCCCAGGCCCCCAGGAGCCTCCTATAGGAAGAACTGACGACACTTAACTTGCTGTGCGGCTATCAGATAGATACCACTGGGCCCTCACACCGGCTCTTGCTATTTGGCTGTTTAAGTGAACCTGTAGGAGATAATAAACCCAAGACGTCGCACATGAAAAAATCAATACTCAGGTCAGAGCCGTAGCTTGCCAGGCAAGAGGCATTCTTTTCAAGCGCAGTTTGCCAGCCACACGGTGCTGTTTCTGAAGGCTAGCTCTTGCCCGTGGGTGCCCGGGGCAGGAGCCCACGCTCCCAGCTCCCGGAGACGCAGGGTGCACGTGCGGAAGGACTCTGTGCTACCAAGCTCTCTGTCTTATCCTCTTCCCGATGAGGGAAAGAGAGTAATTGCGAAGTCACGGAAGGCTGCAGAGATTTATCACCCGTTGCCAAAGCTGGCTGATAAGTTCGAGACATCCTGATCCTAACGGGGGCCACTGCGGAGCATTAAGCAGGAAACCCAGGAAGGTGGGATGAGTGCAGGGAGGGAGCCGGCACCAGGTAAAGACGACAAATGGCTCTGTGGGAGAGTAATCCTTCCTGTAGTCCACTGGTAAAGTAATAAAAGGTTTATGATTCATTTCTTCCTTGATAATGGAGGAGACAATTAGTAATTACTGGATTTATGGTATTTGTTGTGTTAACTCAACCAATAAAGTATCCAGCGAAATTGTGCTTTGAAGCACCTTTGTTGTAGAATAATAGGATGAAAGCTTTAAGAAAGCCAGCGGCCACACCACGTGTCACATATGTCTTTGGGCAGGGGGCATGACAACGGCCATCGGAGACATACGGTGCTAAGTGTCGTCAGCCCTTTCCCCAGCTCCCCCGTTTCATTCTCCCCAGAATTAATTCAGGGGCACGGGATCCAGCATCCAGTGCTGAAGCTGCTTTCTCAGGAGCACCTCCACCCTCTTCCTCAGCACGTGGCCCACTCTCCCCGCGCCTCAGAACTTGACAGGCACAGGGACTTGTGCCATGGCTTGATTGCTGCCTGTCCCACCTCGAGCTAGGACTGCCCTCAAGTCAGCAATGGGCGCTCCTGCCCTCCCCTGTCTCCCAGCCCCTCCCACTTCTATGCTCATCAGGGATGTTTGTGGAATTAATGGAGGTCTGAAAAAGACTCCGCGGGCAAACGTTCTACCATCACAATGAGTAAAGGTCCCACATCTTCAGAAATGTTCAGGATGAATGCTTCAATTCAATGCGTATGACCGTATGTGTTTAGGTACACGGGTGTATGAGCGTGGGTGTATGACTAGGGGTATGAGTATGACCATGGACGCATGGAGTTTAGAGAAAACTCTCAAAATATCTGACAGAACGGAATTTAGACAGATCACAGTGAATGTCAGGCCACATTAAAAATGTAATCCACAGACGCTGTAGAAATAGAGTCAAATTCTTACCAGTTATGCTGAATGATGAAGAGAGACAGCAAAAATACCTACTGTACACACATAGATCTGTACACGCATAGATTAGAACCAAAGGCCTAGGCCACGTGCTTGCGTTACAATAGACACTTGATATTTCTGGAATGAATGTAAAAAAATACACAAAAATGAACACCGGTATTAAGCTGGCAAAAATATATGTGTGTATGAGTCTAATTAACATTTATATTGTAAAATAGGTTAATTAAAATCAAATGCTTAAATGATTGGCATTTCCGTGTGATATTCCATTATCTGCCTTCCTTTTTTTTTCTTTTTACAACTAGAGCTAAACACGGGGTTCCCATACTTGAGAAGGTTAACTTATATAATTTGGTGGAAGGAAAGTGAAAATGCTTGTCCTTTACTGTGCACTGTGGTTCCTGCGACTTCACAGTTTCTGCCACACCACTGTCCCCACGTGGAGATGGTCATCTCAGTGTAATGTCACTCCTTATTTTATCCCCAGTGTTGCAACACATTGGGCCTCAAGGGCCCCCTAAGTTTCAGTACACATAACCCCACATCCCAAATTTCAGGTCCCTCTCTCAAGACCCAAGTAAGAAACATAAACTCAACTTAGAGCTTAGTAACTCTCTCAAGGTCAGACCGTCGTAATGACACCCTTTGGGCATAAATGTTTTTGGAGATTCCAAATTTTTCAAAGTCAAGTTGAAGTAGCACTTTGAATGACGGAAGCACTATTCATTTTCAAGCAAAAATTGTGACCATTATCTTTGAAAACTCATGAGAATGGGACAACGGGAGATAAACAGGGAACTTAAGTTGATTTATTGGATGTCAAACTCACCCAAAATGATGGTGACATATTCCCCATCCTGATTTACATGGCTAAAGGCTGCTGTTAAAATAATCAACTTCCACGGGCCTTGGTTCAGGTCCTTTGAGGCCCATGGGTTGGCTGTTAAAGTCATTACACATTAACTGTGGCTTGTGTACTAAGTTGTGTTGGGCAATAATAGGAAAACACAGTAACAAGCGTGTCTTTCAAAAAGCTAGAGTCTACTCAAAACTAAAGCATCAATAAAATGTTGATCTCTTAGTAGGTTGCCGTCCCAATGTGGGTTCAAGAAAGTCGTGTTGGACTTAAGCTCAGGGACGTAGGTTTTATATATGAAGAGGCTTTACTTCTTCATAGCCATGTGACTTTGGGGCCCATTGTTCTGAGTCTATAAATCTCTGTTTACTCCTCCTTCAGTGAATGTAAGAATGGCGTCCGCCTTATTTGTGGTGTAAATGGGGACTATAAAGCTTCCATGTTCCAGAAATTCCACTTCTGGGTATTAATTCGAAGGAAATGAAATCACTAACAGTCATTATCTCAATAAGATTTCTGTACCCCCATCTTCACTGCAGCATTGTTTACGCCCGCCAAGAAGTGGAAAGAATCTATGTGCCAGGGAGGAATAAATGGAAAAAGAAATTATGAGATACACACACACACACACACAAACACACACACACACACACACACACACACACACGGGAATATTACTCAGCCATTAACAAAGAAGGAAATCCCACCATTTGCAAAAATAGCGATGGCTTGAGTACATTATGCTAAGTGAGATGAGTCAGAGAAAGACAAATACTGAAAGCTCTCACATGTGGACTCTAAAAACAGAAACCAAACTCACAGATGCAGAGGATAGCTTGGTGGTCGCTAGAGGCAGGCAGGCTGTAAGAGGTGGTGGGAGAAATGGGGGAAGGCGGTCAAAGGTACAAAAAAAACAAAAAACAAAAAACAGAAACAAACCAAAAACCTGGAAAGTGTTTAAAATGGTCCCAACACATAGTTTTAACATTTTAGTCTAATATTACAGATGAATTTGGAGCCTACATCTTTACTTTTCCGAATCCTCAGAGACCTTCTTAGAATAAAATGTGTTTTTTGGTTTTGGTTTTTTTTGCGCATGAATCGCTACAGTAGGCTAACACATCTGTATTGTTCAGTTGAGGAAACACAGCACAAAATGTTCAGGTGACTGCGAAATGTCTCTTTCCAAAGAGAAACACAAGGGGATTTGCACCCCGCTGCAGACATCCCGAGGTCCTGGAGCTGATTTAGGCCGACATGAGCCCAGGAAGCTTAGGGAACTCCGTCCAGACCCGCAGGCTTGCCCCCTGCCCTCGCAGCCCCTCGGCAGTTCTGTTTTATGCTGTCTGACCCCAGGCTCCAAACGATCGCTGTGCTTTGCTGGTCTAAGTGTGGCTCTCAGCAAATTACAGTAACGGCTACAGAAGTTGCTAAGGGGAAAAGTTAAAAGCCTTCTTTTTTTTTCTCTTTTGAAATTTTAATGGGCTAAAATATGAAATTCACTGTTAGAAAAGTAGCACTTTTATGGGGCCTCCAGCATCAAAACGTCTTAAAAAACAGTCCAGGGCAGGTAACTGTGAATGCCCCACCAGCGAGCCTCTGGCACGTTTGTGCAAAAATCCGCACAGGTCGTCTCATGCTCAGGAGCACTCTCAGCCCCTCGGGAGGAGGGAGGAGGGCCAAGTTGGCTTCTTTCTCATGCAGAGTTGGGGACCAGCAGACCCGAACGTGCACAGCACGTTGGCAGAGGACCCAGAAACCCGGAAACCCGGGTCAGGTTGCCTCCTCTGACTTCGTAAAAATAACTCTTTCCCTTGAGGCCCATAGATGAGGAAAGTAGTTCACATGATGGATTTTCGTGTCGTTTTTTTCAATCCAAATGAGAAAAACATCCCAAGCCCGATGTGGGGTAGGTGTGTGTGCATGTGTGTGTAACGAGGACAATGGCAACGATGCAAAAGGGGGGAGTACAAGTGGACAGAGCCCACGGGATCCTCTCGGCCCTGGTCTCCCCATCAGGTGACCACGTAACAGATGAGGGTTTGCTCCAATCACAAAAGTGGAAAATTGTAAGATCAGGAATAAAATGAAATTACAGTTTGCAAACCCAGCTGTATGTGACCCAAAGCTCTGTGACGTAGTCATATGTCATGGCTTTGTGCTTTGCATCACATTTCAGAGCTCGGGAGGAAGGTCACAAAAAGTCACCTGGTCCAACTCCACAGAAAACCCCTTTCCAGTGTGGCTCTAGGGACATAATCCAGACAAAAAGAGATGGTCCCTGCGTCGTGGGTTTTCATCGTTCAGTATTTCAAGATGTATCTAGGGGCCAGAGCGCAGAATGGAGGAGATAGGGTTCTATTTCCACAGCAAAGGGAGGCTGGCCTCCAAATCAAGGACAATCTCAGTTGTTGGAATGTTCAGTCGAAGTTGTCCATGGGCTGAGCTAGAGTTTCTGAAAGGTCACCAACTTAGATGAAACTTGACTGCACTCCTGCCGAGAGATCAGGGCTGGGCCCCACGGAAATTACATGAGACTACCTTTCAGGGGAGGGAGAAGAGTGAAGGTTGGCAGCCAGGTCAGCTTTGGCAGAGTCCTTTCTACTCATTGGGCTACTCTCCCTATTATCTGCTCTCCATTTCCTCCAGTCTGGGCGGGGGTGTGATATCCCCTTTTGGAATGCTGTGGAAAGACTGAGGGTCCAAGCACTGAACCTAGACCTTAGCTGTCATCCTAGACTGTAAACACTTAGTATTGACCCCACTACCCTCCCACTCCCAACAAAGGCCCATAACCTAATCTTTTCTTGAAGTCTTGCTAATCCTTAGAGACTCTTACTTCCCAACCGAGGCTCCTTGTAGAAGGGACTAGAAGGCTAAGACCCCTTTCAGATGGTCCTGTGGCAGATCCTCTACCAATGGGCAGAGGGCTTGTCCTCTGCTGATGCCCATCAGGGGGAAAAATATTAATCCAAGTAAGCAACTGGGCTCAATTAAACAACTAAGCAATTAAAGCAGAAGGGATCTCTGCTGAGGAGAGAGGAACAGCCTTTCTACTGTTGAGGAGAGATCAGAGAAGGAAAATGCTTCCTTTGAGCCCAAGGAAGCATAGGAGTGCCAGAATCCACAAATGTAACCTCTTGGGAGGTGGAGTAGGAGACGACAAACCGACTCTGCCCACCTGGCTCACAACAGATTCTGACCTTCCTCGTGCTGTTGCTCGTCATGCTCCAGGGTCTCCGGGTGGGTACCTCCCCTGCATCCCTCTCCATGTCCGCAGGTGCTTAGCTTCTCCTCCTTGAGCTGTGCCATAGTCCTGAAGCAGTGTCCCCTTTCCAGGCTCCGAAACACTCTCCAGCTATATTGCACACTCACCAGCTGTGTTGCACACTCACCAGTGGTGTCACATGGTCATCAGCTCTATTGCACACTCACCAGCTGTGTTGCACACTCACCAGTGGTGTCACATGGTCATCAGCTCTATCGCACACTCACCAGCTGTGTTGCGCACTCACCAGTGGTGTCACATGGTCATCAGCTCTATTGCACACTCACCAGCTGTGTCACACACTCACCAGTGATGTCACATGGTCATCAGCTATATTGCACACTCACCACCTGTATTGCATACTCCCCAGCTGTGTTGCACACTCACCAGCTGTATCACACACTCACCAGCTGTGTCGCACTCTGTACAGAGGTACAGAATCAACCTTCAGTCTCACTGTCACCTAATCGCAGTCCTGGCCCATAGCCCTCAGGACCTCCTGAATTAATTACAAATGGCCACTTCATTCAAGAACGTAATTTGTTTCGATATTTACCTTCACTGTAGTCCGCGGGTGGGGTGCAGCAATGGGGGTAGGAGTGGGGTTCTCAACATGAGCACAGGTCCAAGGTGAGATTCAAAAAAGTAGACTACGCTGTCCTCAGTGGGATAAAGAGTACAACTGTAGGGAGAGAGAGCTCAGACGCCCCTGTTGGGTCGACTAGAGAAAAGTCCTGTGAGAAATGTGAAGGAGCGTGAACTCGCGCTGTCAGCCTCGGAGGACAGCCTCAGCCCTCGTGCTCCAGGAAGCAGCGCCACACGGAAGGAAGGGCACTGCATTTTCAAGCCAAGGCAGTTGAGTTAGATCCCTAATTCCTTCATGTCATAGCCGTGAGACCTCAACTAATTCATGCCAACTGTTCTCATTTTCACTGTCTGTAAGATGACCACAATTATTTGTTTCCCAGGATTTGTTGAAAAGAGGAAATAAGGCGATGTCTATAAAAGCTAGCTTTGTATTGTCCACGGAAAGGGCCTAGAGATAGTGATACCCAGGGACAATGCGTACTCCCAGAACCCAGATTTTGGTTTCTAGATACCATTGTCCAGTAAAAGGTATCCAGTAAAAGGTGGAGAAATGGTTGATTCCAGGCCTGGCACCAGGGAAGTAAAGATGAGCCCAGATCACCTCGTGGGGACGTTGAACGGACATAGGAGTCAACTGGAGCTTTGTCCCAATGGCCAAATCTGAGACAATTTTAACAATGAAATATACAATGATAATGATGGATTCCAACCACAGGACAAAATCAGAACCCATGAGTCCACACTGATATAAATATTCTAATACATAAATAAATGGAGGAGAAGGGAAAGCTCTTCCTTATAGAGGAATTCCAACTTAAAAAGTATAAACAATAGCATAAAACTTTTTATTTTATTTCTTTATTTTTTAAGATTTCATTTATTTATTTGAGAGAGAGAGAGTGAGAGAGCACAAGCAGGGGGAGCCGCAGAGGGAGAGGGAGAAGCAGGATCTCCACTGATTAGGGAGACTGATGAGGGGCTTCATCCCAGGATCCTGAGATAATGACTGAAGCCAAAGGCAGATGTTTAACCAACTGAGCCACCCAGGCGCCCCAATAGCGTAAAACTTCTTAAAATCACCTTTCAGCAGATACCGCAGTAAAAATTGTTTTGATCAAGAATCCTCAATGAATGCTAAAATTAGTGGGTCAGAGAATGACGTAAGCAGGATATTTGCATAGTCTCAAAATGTGGTGCCGTAAGACTTTTACGGACTATACAGGAAAAATAGTAGCTTTCTAGATACCTAACAGACCCCATTTCATCGCTGTGATCAAGTGAACATCGCCAGCAATGAGGCGGGTGGACCTCAGGGATATTTGATCCTGAGAAGAGCACTAAATCACTTCTGCGATGTTTCTGCAAAACATGCATAACTTTAATTTAATCTTGAGGGAACATCACACAAACCCAAGTGGAGGGATATTCTACAAAATAACTGACCAGTACTCTGCCAAAGTGTCGAGCTCATGAAAACTAGGGAAAGACTGAGGGAAAGCTCCAGATTAATGAAGACACAAACATGGCAACCAAATGCAGTCTGTGATCCAGAACTTCCAGACCAGAGAGAGAGGGAGATGGGCAGGCTTGGAATGAAGTCCGTATCTCCATTAATAGTAATACACGGATATCGAATTGTGGTCTCTGATCATGGTCCTGTGGATGCCGGGTAAACCGTATATGAGAATTTTGTACTCTTCCTGCAGCTCTTTCATAAATCTAAATTCTTTCAAAATGAAAAGTTTAACATTTTTAGTTTAAAAGGAAAACAACCTAGCTTCGTATTTGGCATATAAAAAGGCACTCGGCAAATGACATTTATCGTGACTTTTCGCAGGAAGAATTGATTGCTGGAGGAATTTTTAACCTATTCTCCCTGAGAACGCGAGCCTTGGCCCCACAAGGGCAGAGCGAGGAGGCAGAGCTGATTTCATAACTGCTGCAAACTTCAAGGTTGCTGAGTGACTGTGTGGAGGAGAAAAATGTGCCGGGTTCTGGGAAGAATGGCCCCTTTTCTTTTCACAGAGAAGAAAAAGTACACACAAAATTCAGAGAGACAATGAGTGTTCAACAGCTTGCTGCTCTCTGCCAAGCCATTGTTGAGGCCTGAGTGCTCAGGGCCACAGCCTGAAAAGAGACGCAGTTTCCCCACTTCCTGGGCAATTTGCTCGGAATCCCATTGTCTCTGTGGAAAGAAAAGCGTGGAGCCGGGAAGGGCAGACCACAGCACACACCTGCACAGGGATGTTCAGAACGGGGGGTATGTCTACCCTGGCATGGACCTGGGGCCCAGAGCCAGCCAGAGCAGGAGGTGCTTCTCACCCCTTCTGAGTCCCCGGTGCATGAGATGACCTTCCCTTTGTTAAAGACCAGGTGGACTCCAAGAATGTCCTCGTGATGTGATCATGCACTTGATATTGGGATTCTATGCCAAAAAGGATGGGGGAAGCAGGGAGTCCTGTTTCAGGGACCACCTCGGATTTTGTCTCCTGGACTCCTCGGAACAATCGATTTTTCCTGTGCCCTGCCTCGAACAATTGATTGTCTCCTGGCAGCTCTCGGAATAAATTCTAAAGTTCTTCGTGTGGCTCATAGGCGCTTCTGATCCAGCCTCCCCTCCTTTCTGATCCTTCTGATCCAGCCTTCTCCCCTTGAATGTTATGCTCCAGGAATAAGGAATTGCTTACTGTTTTACGAGCACATCTTAAAATCGCATGGCCCCATGACATTTCGGTTCAGAAAACACCTCTTCCTAGAAGTCTCTCTCAGTCCCTCGTTTCAACTACTCGCAGGAGCAGAAATCATCCCCTGCTCTGTAAGGACTTTCTTCTTTTGAGGATATGGTACTTTGATTCATCTTTCCATGTCTGTGTTCATCCCAGACTGTGAGGTCCCTGAAGGGAAGGACCTGGACCAAGTCTGCCCTTTGTCCCCAGGATCAGGAATAATCCTGGGGAGGGGCACCTGGATGGCTCAGTTGCTTGGGCGTCCAACTCTTGATTTCATCTCAGGTCATGACCTCAGGGTCGTGGGGGTCGAGCCCCACGTCGGGCTCCACACTCAGCAGGGAGTCTGCTTGAGATTCTTTCTCTTCCTCTCCCTCTCTTCCTCCTCTCTCTCTCTCTAAGAAAGGGTGGGGAGCAAAAATGTTTAAGAATTATCCTGGGCACTATAAAGGTTTTCTAATTTGGATTGAAAAAGACATGACTATGGAATGCATTGGAACTTGAGAACAGAATCAGAGGGGCAATGAACCGTGAGAGACTGTGAACTCTGAGCAACAGACTGAGGGTTTTGGAGGGGTGGGGGTAGGGGGATGGGCGAGCCTGGTGGTGGGTATTGAGGAGGGCACGTATTGCATGGAGCACTGGGTGTGGTACATGAACAATGAATTTTGGAACACAAAAAATAAATCTTGTAACACAAAAAAA
>JAPYYM010001433.1:0-13475 GCA_028534135.1 Potos flavus | reverse complement strand
TATTATTCCATCCATCAGTATGTCACATTGTCGAGAGCATCCTTTATATTGAAATCAGAGTCTTGCTTTTTTCTGTTACATTTTATCATACACTTTTCTAAACATCATTAAAAAGGATCCATTGATGGGCCACCTGGGTGGCTCAGTGGCTGATGCATCTGACTCTTGACCTCAGCTCAGGTCTTGATCTCAGGGTCGTGAGTTCAAGCCCCACATTGGGCTCTGTGCTGGGTGTGGAGCCTACTTAAAAAAAATTTTAGGGGCTCATGGGTGGCTCAGTCAGCTAAGCGTCTGCTTTTGGCTCAGGTCAATCCCAGAGTCCTAGGTTCCAGCCCCACATGGGTTCCCCGCTCAGCAGGGAGCCCGCTTCTCCCTCTCCCTCTGCCCCTCTTCCTGCTCGTGCTCCTGTATTCTCTCTCTCTCAAATAAATAAATAAAAATTAAAAATTTTTTAAAAATAATAATAATAACAAAGGATCCGCTGACATGTTGCATGATTATATAATATTGCATGGTGTTTCAGGCCACAGTTGACTCAACCATTTCCGGTCATTGGACATTTAGGTTGTTTCTGGTTTTTAACAATTACAAATACTGCTGACAAACATCTTTGGCATACACCCTTGCCTGCATTTCTGATAATTTCTCTCAGCTACATTCCTATAAGTGAAATTACTGTGTTCAACACGCACACATTTGCCTTCAAGGCCTTTGGAGCACAGGAAAACAGCTGTCTTTCCAAGCCTGTGACTTCGTGGGTCAGGGAAGAACTTGCTGGGCCCTCCCTTGATACTAATCCAACATCTGGTCCTACGTTCTTACCAGGGGTATGTTCACCCTCTGCCCACCTTTCCACCCAAGCACAATTAGGACTCCCCATAATTACAGGGTGCTGCAATAGACACGGGCATCAAAAGGCAAAGCAGCTGCTAGTAGGGAAAAGGCGAGGAGGGGCACAGAAATGCTGGCATTTACCAAGTGCTTTTCCTCCAAAGGGCTCAAAGGTTTTCAGAGATATGGTCTCATTAATCTTCACAGGTCTGTGATTTTTCTTTCTGATACAGATCCAAACAGAAACTGTACTTGTTGGTGTATATTTGTGCATTTGCTGTGCTCCTGCTTTCCTGATATTCCCGAAAATAGTTTTTATATTTGGGACTTCTGATTCCTGCTGAGGACAAAAAGTCCCAAACTGAGTCTATTTATCTCTCACCCTTAAAACTCATGGAAGGATAGGAGGAACCCCGCCAAAGTAGGGGTTCAGGGCGGAAGCCCTAAGGGAAAGCTGCACACCAGACAGGTTGCTTTCTTTCAAAGTGGCTTGCTTTCACCTTTTTGCAAAAATATATTCACAATTTCTGACCTTGTAGACATTTTTTGAAAGGAATTGTGACAGAGTAATGGCTCCCCCAAAGATGTTCACATTCTTTCATCAAAACCTATCAGTAAATTACCTCACAAAAGGGGTAGACCTTACAGATGTGATTATGTTAAGGATCTTGAGATGGATTATTAGGTATAATCCCAAGGATCCCTAGAAGAAGGATGCAAAGGATACTACCAAGAGAGTGAAAAGACAACCCAAGAATGAGAGAAAACACCTGCAAATCAAATGTCTGATAAGGGATTAATATCCAGAATATGTAAAGAACACTTACAACTCAACAACAAAAAGACAAACCACTCAATTAGTGCATGGGCAAAGGACTTGAATAGACGTCTCTCCAAAGAAGATACACAGATGTCCAACAAGCACAGAAAGGGGTGCATCTAATCCCTCGTCATTAGGGAAATACACGACCACAAGGAGATACCATTTCATGTCCACTAGGATAACGGGAATCAAAAAGACAGATAATAACAAGTGTTAGCAAGGATGTGGAGCAATGGGAACCCCTGTCCATTGCTGGTGGGAATGTAAAGTGATGTAGCTACTTAGGGAAAACAATTTGGGCTCTCTTCAAAAATCTAAACATAGGGGCACCTGGCTGGTTCAATCTATAGAGCATACGGCTCTTGATCTCAGCATTTTGAGTTCAAGCCCCATGTTGGATGTGGAGTCTGATTAAAAAAAAAAAAATGTAAACATAGAATTTTCACATAATCCCAGAACTCCACTCCTAGGTATAAACCCAAAAGTGAAAAACAGGAACTTAAATAGATACTTGCACTCCAGTATTCATAGCGATGGCATTATTCACAATAGTGAAAAACATGGAAATAGACCAAGGTCCATCAAGAGATGAACAAATGGGGTCTGTATATATGTATATGCATATCTGTATATATAATGGAGTATCATTCAGCCATAAGAGGAATGAAGTTCTAGAACATGCTACAAGTTAGATGACCCTTGAACACTTATGCTAGGTGAAATGACCAAACACAAAGGACAAATACTGCAGGACTCCATCTACATGGAATATTTAGAATGGCAAATTCATAGAGGCAGCAAGTGGATTTGCACTCACCATCAGCCGGGGGAGGAAGGGGTGGGGGTTATTGCTTAATGGGTACAGAGTTTCTACTTGGGTAGTGAAGGGAATCGTGATGGCCGCACTACCTTGTGAATGTAATTCATGCCACTGAATTGCACACTTTAAAAATGGGTTAAATGGCCAGTTTTGTGTTATATATATTAAATGACAATAGAGATAAGGAGAGAGGCAAGAGGGTCAAGGTCAGAAAAAAGAGACACGAGGACAGAAGCCGAGACTGGAACAATGTGCTTTGTGATGGAGGAAAGGGCCAGGAGCCAAGGTATGTGGGCAGCCTGGAGAAGCAGAAAGAGCTGAGAAAACAGATTCTCCTCTGCAGCTTCCAGAAGGAAAGCAGCCCTACCTAGATGTCTGGATTTCAGCCCCCTGAGACTCCTTTCGGACTTCTGGCTCCAGGACTGTCAGATAATAAATCTGTGTTATTTTAAGCCGCCAGGTTTGTGATGATTTGTTACAGTAGCAATAGGAAAAAATGCAGGGACGTAAAACCTTATTCCTGTATTATCGTTCACGAACCACAATACACTAATTCACTTTGTAGTTGACCCACATGGCTTTTTTTTAAAGATTTTATTTATTTCTTTGAGAGAGAGAGAGCAAGAGCAACCGGCGGCGGGGGAGGGCGGGCGGGGACAGAGGAAGAGGGAGAAGCAGACTCTCTGCTCTTCCAGCTGAGCAGGGAGCCGGATGCGGAGCTCAATCCCAGGACCCTGGGAATCATGACCTGAGCTGAAGGCAGACTCTTAACCGACTGAGCCACCCAGGTGCCCCGGTTCATATGACTTTTAAAGCTTCTCAGCAAAGAGCACTAGAGCCGGGTCCGGTGCCAACAGCCAGAAGGAGGGGCCACTCTGGGCTTAACCACGTGATTGGTCAGTGGCATCCTCTTAGGAAAAGATAGGTTGTGGAGGGCGCCTGGGTGGCTCAGTTGTTGGGTGTCTGCCTTCGGCTGGGGTCATGATCCCGGCGTCCTGGGATCGAGCCCCGCATCGGGCTCTCTGCTCAGTAGGAGGCCTGCTTCTCCCTCTCCCACTCCCCCTGCTTGTGTTCTCTTGCTGTCGCTCTCTCTCTTTCAAATAAATAAGTAAAATCTTAAAAAAAAAAAAAAAAAAAGGTTGTGGAATAGATTCAGTTAATGAAATCCCAAAGAAAAATAATTCTCCCAAATACAACCCTGAAAATTCATTCACATTTGAACTGCATAATTTATGGAAATTATACCCACACGTAGGGCCCGCATTCCTATGGCCACCTCCCTCGTCTTGCCCTTCTCCTGGCACCCGGCCCCGCCTCCCACCACACTGTTCCCCTGGGGGCCGGAACCAGGTCTTAGTAAGCTTGGCATCCAAAGCACAGAATTTACATTTTCATCCTTGTATCCAATCACGGAATGAAAGGCTTTCTATTTGAGAATCTCCTAGGTGGGGAGATAACGTGTTGAGGAGTATTTGAAAGACCCAAGAAACCAGGATGTCCGCAGGACATCTACATCCCAACAAGTGACACGTAGAGACCTAAAAGCATTACCTTCCAAGAACCTACAGAACTTTACTATCTGGCCCCAGCATCTCTCTCCAACATCTCATATTATGGTGTTTCTCTTAAAACACCGGCCTACAGCTGGTTTCAATTCCTCAGATTCTCTATGCTGAATTCCAAAGCGGCCTCTTATCCATCTACCATCTTTACATGACTTTGCTCTATGAACTCCATAACCGCTATAGACAGGTGCTGTGGGCTCAGTTCCCTGAGCTCCAAGCCGGGGGCTGCGGACATCCTTCCTGGGGTGGCACTGGGCGGGGGGACAAGGGTTCTGCTGGCGGGGGCTGTCAACCATGATCCCTACCCAGCCTTGAGGCTGGGGCCACAGTGGTCCATGTGGAGGGTGGAGGGTGGAGGGTGTGGATTCGGACGACCCCAAGGAGAAGTGGAAACCAGGTGGGACACTATAGTGTGTCTCCAGATCACTTTTGTTTTTTTTCTGATTACAGAAGGGGCGCGTGTTTACTGTAAATACTTTGGAAACTAGAGAAAAATACAAAGAAAAAAACACAAATCATCTGTAATCCAGCCATCTTGAGATAAACGCTACCCCTTCCCCAGAGCCCTCTAAATTCTTACCCTGCCTTGTGTTTGTTCACAGTCCTGTTATATTATTATTATTATTACTACTACTGCTGCTGCTGCTGCCGCTGCCACACCACTACTTACTGTCTGGCTACCTCAGTTGAACATGAAGTCCACAAAGACAGGGAATTTGTCTCTCCAAGGTAGGGTTGAGCAGACTGGACACAACGGAAGGTCAAGGGCATGAGTGCACTATGGAGTCAAGTACAGAATTAAGGCATCTAAGTGGGTGGTTAATTCACTCTCCAGTTCACCCCCATTCCTCATCCTCAGGTTTGCCTCGCCTTAAAAAATTTGCCATAGGGGCGCCTGGGTGGCTCAGTTGGTTAAGTGTCTGCCTTTGGCTCAGGTCATGATCTCAGAGTCCTGGGATAGAGCCCTGCGTTGGGCTCTCTGCTCAGGGGGGAGCCTGCTTCTCCCTCTCCCTCTGCCTGCTTGTGCTCTCTCTCTCCCTGTCAAATAAATAAATACTTTTTTAAAAAATTTGCCATCACTGGGGCACCAAGTGGCTCCGTCGATTGAGCATCCAACTCTTGGTTTCAGCTCAGATCGTGATCTCAGGGTCCTGGGATCGAGCCTCACATCGGGCTCCACCATGCTCAGCGTGGAGTTGCTTGTCCCTCTCCCTCCCCCTCTGCCCTTACCCCTACTTGTGGGTGCATTCTCATAAATAAATTTTTTTTTTTAAGATTTTATTTATTTAGTTGACAGAGAGAGACACAGCGAGAGAGGGAACACAAGCAGGGGGAGTGGGAGAGGGAGAAGCAGGCTTCCCGCCGATCAGGGAGCCCGATGCGGGGCTTGATCCCAGGGCCCTGGGATCATGACCTGAGCGGAAGGCAGACGCTTAACGACTAAGCCACCCAGGCGCCCCATAAATAAATCTTAAAAAAAATTTTTTTTGATAGCATCCGAAGTGACCTAGTCCAACATGCCTTCACTTTATGTCAACATTTTCCTGACTGTCCATCCAAACTCACCTTTCTTCTCAGAAACAAGCATCCTCCTTCCTTCCCATGGCTCCTTCATCTATGCGTTCATGCTCTTAATGGCGTACCTTCCACCCTCCCCAGGGTTCCACTCCACCAGTTATCTCCTTTCTGCTCATATCTTCAGTCTTCCCAGATATATTAATTGCTTCCCCTCTTTTTATGACTATCCCCAAACTACCCAATCCTAAAAACGACCCTCCTTCCCACTCCCGCCAGTCTACCCATCCCATCTTTTGCATTCTCTTCACACCAATCTGATTGAAAGAGTGCTTTACATCTGTTTTCTCCATTTCTTACCTACACATTCCTTCCTTAATCTCTTGTAACCTAGTTTCCACCTTGACCCCAAGACCACCAATGACCTTTCAGTTGCTCTGTCCAAAAGCCTTCATGCAGTTCATCCTTCCCCATCTCTCCATCTCGTAGCCTCTTCCATGGTCAACCGCCATTGTCCTACCGGTACAACTACCAGCAAGACCGGTCTCCCTGACACTCCTCCCTCCCCTCTCTTTCCTGTCCCCCCAGACATCCTGCACACCAGTGACAATTTAACCTTTCTAAGGTACAACTGTGTTATGGAAGATTAATTTAATTCCTTTCTATGGTGACCCCAGTAAATTAGAAAAAAGTGTTAACCATACCGGGGCAGGACTTTAACAAGATGTTAAATAAGTCTCTCCTCCTTGGAGAGAAAGTTGACAAGTGTGGGCTAAACCATAATGCAGAAGCTTTTCAGCAGAAGACCTTTCACTGATGAGAGAAGGCAGGTCGGGAGCGAGCGCTCGCCAGCTTCATCCCCCAGCGCCTGCGGGAAAGTGGGCATGCCACAGTCGCCCTCAGTACTTTCTGTAGATCTGAACACAGCGAATGCTCAGAAATGTCCTGCAAACTTACCCAACGTGTTGTCTCACCTCTCCCGTTCCTTCTAAATGCACCTTTAGTGCAGCGAGGGCCACGGTGAGGCATGTACTGAGCCGCGAACCAAGCCTGGGAGAAGCCACCAGTCTGCAATCCCCACGAAGGTCTCCAGCGCCCCAGGCTGTCTCGTCGGCTCCTGTTCTCCTAACTCAATCTTTCCTGTCCAGCGTCTCATCCTCTAACTGCTGAGAAGTACTCCCCTCTCAAACCCCTCCTCCCCTCCTGCCAGGGAGCAGTCACTAGACACAGGCTGGCTTAGGACCAGATCCGGGTGCTTACTTTATCACTGCAACATCATCAGCATGCGGGAAGGACCCCGTTTCCAGGGAGGAGGGTACCTACACCTCGCAGGGTCCGTCATACCCTCTCCTCCATTCAGTCTGATGGCATCCTTAGTGGTCTCGCTGTCGTGTGGCCACAAAAGCATTCACTGTAGCCACCGCCTCCTGATCGTATCTGTGTCTCCACCACATCCTGCTGCCCTGTGACAGACCTAACTTCACTCACTTACCACCTTCTGTTTCTACTAACCAGCCCCCAAATCCCCCTTCTCCAGAGCGACACATTTCTCCTGTTCAGAGCTATCCCACGGGATCATGAAGGATGTTCGGCGTAGGTAAAATGAATCTCTCTCTCGATAAATAAAGTCTTTTTAAAAAATTATCTCTGAATTCCTTTTTGGCTATCATTTCAAATTTCTAAGAATGCACCAAAACCCTATGACCAAATATTGAAAATTATTATTTTTTAAATCAACAGCAAGTCTAGCTGAACAACAACAACAACAAAAAACCCACATTCTTTATCTTCTTTCTTACCTTTCAAGCTCTAATTTCAGCCTTTAAAATCTAAATATTCTATCCCATCTGCTTCCTCCTAAGAAAGCCTCGAAACTTGAGCATACTAAACATTGTATCTTTATAAAATTATTTTCATCCGTTTTTATTTATCTTAATTTTTATCCACATTGTGACTCCCTTCCCTCCCCTCCATGGGCCTTTCTGCTTGAGGCTTTGATTAGGACCTGCCTTGCCTTCTGCTTTAGAGTTCATTCTCTCCTGTGTGTTTGTCTCCAGTTGATTTTTCACACCCATCATTTACATAGATTTCCCTCTTTCTTCCTTGGTGTCAATATTTTCCTGTTGATTTGTCTCCTTTTCTGTGTAGTAGCTCAGCTCTCTGATTTGCCCTGCCTACACGCCGCCTAACTACCTCTCCATCTTTTTCATTATCTCCTGCCGCCTAGACTCCGTCCCTGCTAGGGGGGCTGGGGGAGCGCAGTCCCACAGCTCGTCTTCCTTTGTTCACGCGGCTCTCTGGACGCCTTCTCTCATCAGGCAGGTTTTATGTAAAACGGAAGTGTGTGCGCGTGCACGCATTTATGTACAGGTGCATATGGATACACGTACAGTGTAAACATGGACGCACGTGCACATACAGCACTGGCACATTTTGAACACACAAAAATGGAAAGGCCAGGGCAGAAGGAATTTTTCTCTCCCAGAGTGGGAACATGGAGCCTGCTTGCAAACAGTCGTCCACCGTCCTCTCCAGCCTCGTCTTTTTTTTTTTTTTTTTTTTAGGAGCTCATTTCGTGGATAAAGGGCTTTGGGAGAAGCTAGGCTGGCCCACCTCTACCAGCTCACCCGAGGTTGCCCGCCTTCCCAAAGCCCACACACACCTCCTGCGGGGCGGGCGCTGGGGGCCCGCCCCTCTCCCCCCACCCCTGCCCCGCCCCGCCCGCCCGCCCCACCCCCGGCCGCTCCCAGGGCTTCCTGTCATTTCACCTTCTCTCTGGTTCACAGAACCCTTCAGCGATAATCCTCTTTTATTTTCCTGAACTTCTGAACTCCTCCGGAGTCTTTTCCCTCCGGTCTTTGGCAATCGGCCTTGGATTCCTTTATCTGCCCTTGGCCCGGCTTGAAACTTCTGCCCAGAGAGAGTAAGAACGACCAGTTTTCACGGATTCTCGCTTCTGACCACAAGGACTAGCCACGCTGCATTTTTTTCTCCCTTTTTTCTCCTTCCTTTTTAGCTGACCAAACTTTTCCTATTCGTGTGTGTATACTCCTGATTCAGGGTTTTTTTCCCCCCTCTTTGCGCTGAAGTCTCCATGGTGGGAGCCACCTGCGGGGGGTGGGGTGGGGTTGGGGGGGCGGTAGGGGCGTGGGGAGACCCCTACCCCGGCCTCTTGTAGTGCGACCCCGGGCAAACGGACCCATCTCAGAGATGGTATCTCGGCAGCTGGCCAAAGGACCTCCCGCAGCCTGCACAGCTAGACTGGTCTGCGGCAGGCTCTCCAGCAACGGGTCACCTCGCTCCGCTCTCAGAGGTGGAAGGATGGTTCCACCATCCCCCTGCCTGGTGGGGCTGCCGCGTCCTCGGTCCACAGCCGGGTTTGGCTCCTACTTTCCTTGGCTGGCATTGTAGCGCCTTGTGAGCCATCACAACCTTTTATAACCATGTTATTTCTCATTTAAGACTTAAAAGCAGTTTGTTTCTTGTCCTGCCTGGTGTGGTGAAATTGAAAAATTAAATCAGAGGCTCCCAGCGTGATCCCTACGTATTTCTTTCAAGTTTTCTTATGTGAGTGGAGTTGACACAGGATGTTACATTCATTTCAGGTGAACAACATAGTGATTCATCTTCTCTCTACCATACCCAACTATTTTTTAAGATGTGTCACGGTAAAAAAAAAAAAAAAAAAAATGTGTCATGGTATTGTCTTTCTCCGGAGGCTTAATAACACACTTATTCTGGGAAACTAAATTTCACCAACATGTCTTTGGGGATTACAGTCAAGAGACTTTGTAATCTACATTCTCTAAACAAAATTCCCGGCTTGGAATATTTTTCTGATGAGAAGCATCCTTTCTAGATGACTGGGTGGTCAATTCTTTTCAAATCAGCCAATGGCTTGGGTTAAGTCCCTTTTACTTCGGGGGATCTTCCTTTTTTCTTATGGAAAATGAAAGAAACTAACAACTACCACTTTGTGCCTCTTCACACTTTTCAGCAAACTTCTCAGCAAAAAACGGTTTCTATTCTTCTTCCGAGCCCCACCTTACCATCTGACTGTTTCTACTCCCTTTTCCATTCTGAGTCTGACTACAGCTCCTGAGAGGAAAGCTGTTCTCTGCTAATTCTTATTAATATGTCCTCAGCCAATCAGTCAACAGGTATTTACTAAATAATTCTAACGGACAGCCGTCACAAAAATAGCTTTGGCAAATTCCTACAATGCTGAGGCATTGAATCAAGCTGTGAGGAGGCACCCTCACCTCCAGTGGCAAAAGGCAGAGCACCCCTCAGGGTCATCCACCCAGGTTGGAGGGTGCATGGTACGTGGGAGGAAAAACCTTTTTTCTACCCTCTTAAGTTCTGACAGCGAGGGCCTGCAAATTAAACTAATAAAAGCTATATTAACAGGAAAAAAGGCATACAATGTTTATTAATATTCACAAGAAGAAGTGAAACTCAAAGAGGTAGTTAGAGTTGGAGGCTTAGACACCATTTTATTATTTATTTATTATTTTAAAAGATTTTATTTGTTTATTTGACAGAGAGCACGAGAGAGCACAAGCAGGGGGAACAGCAGAGGGAGAGGGAGAAGCAGACTCCCCACTGAGCAGGGAGCCTAATGTGGGGCTTGGTCCCAGCACCCTGGGGTCATGACCTGAAACAAAAGCAGACCCTTAACTGACTGAGCCACCCAGGTGCCCCATTATATACCATTTTAACAAAAGAAAGGGGGCTTGGGCTTCAAGGGATGATAAATGGTAAGGAAGTGGGTGGGATATATATGGGGGAACAAATGGAAGATGAGTGTTATTTTAGTAACATCTGTTTATGCAGACTCATCTCAGTGCTGACTCTGTCTCTAGTGATAAGTTGCTCTCCTTTTCCTGGTACAAGAGAGGACACTGTCACAAAAGGAAATTGATGCCCTGCTTTTAGGCAGATAACGGGAGGCCAGAGAACTCTTCCTGCATCTGTTGATCCTCAATTGCCCTCAACTTAAAATAATCCTTCTGCCAAAGTAGCATATTTTGGAGTGGCACACCCTGATCGCCCATGGCCTTGCTGGAATGTGCAACCAAGGCTGACATTTCCTACTGGCACCTTACAGTGGGAAGTGTTTTGTTTTTGTTTTCTTTTTTTTAATTGAAGTATAATTAACATGTAATATTAAATTAGTCTCAAGTGTACAACATAGTGGCTCAACAATTATACACATTATAAAATGCTCAGCACAATAGTGATTCATGCCATCAGCGTGGTTAGTATGAAAAAGACAAGAAATGACAAGTGTTGGAGAGGAAGTCGAGAAAAGGGAACCCTTGTGCGCTGTTGGTGGGAATGTAAATTGGTGCAAACACCATGATCAACAGTGTAAAGTTTCCTCAAAAAAATTAAAGATGGAGTGCCTGGCTGACTCAGTCGTTCAGTGTCTGCCTTCAGCTCAGGTCTTGATCCCGGGGTCCTGGGATCGAGCCCCACATCGGGCTCCCTGATCGGCGGGAAGCCTGCTTTTCCCTCTCCCACTCCCCCTGCTTGTGTTCCCTCTCTTGCTGTGTCTCTCTCTGTCAAATAAATAAATAAAACCTTTAAAACAAACAAACTAAAGACTGCTCGCGTACCTTGCTGGCTCAGTTGGTAGTGTGTGGGACTCTTGATCTTGGGGTTGTGAATTCAAGCCCCACAGTGGGGGGGGGGGTAAAGTTTAAATAAATAAATAAATAAATAAATGGAGCGTTTAGGGAAAAAATCCTAAAAATAGAAGTACCATCCCATCCAATAATTTCCCTGCTCGGCGTCTACCTCAAGAAAATGAAAACACTAATTCAGAAAGATATATGCATTCCTTGGTTTACTGCAGCATTATTTACGTGGCCAAGATATGGAAGCAAGCAACCCAAGTGTCCACCAAGAGACAGATGGATAAAGAAGATGTGAGATATATATATATATATCTATATAGATATATATAGATATATATATAGATATATATAATGGAGTATCACTCAGCCATAAAAAAAGAAAAAAATCTTGCTACTTGCAACAACATGGATGGACCTACAGGGTATTATGCTACGTGAAATAAGCCAAGGAAAGACAAACATCCTCTGATTTCACTTTTAAGTGGGAAGTGCTTTTTGATTATCATTTGCATTTTTCAGTTGAGTAAACTGTGGCTTTGAGAGATTCATCCTTTTCCTTCTCTGATCTTACCTCCCAAGGACTCAATTCAATCACCCTGTGTAGCTCTAAATTGCAACTTTCTTCCCTACCCACTTTATTCATGTGGCTGCCACCGCTTTAAAAAATTGGCTCTGCTCTTTCCCTTCTTAGCGAGGGTCCCTTGGTTTCTCCCACTATCCCTGAGAAAGAATAAAAGACACCAAAGAAGAGGGGTGCCAGGATGGCTCAGTCGGTTATGTGTCAGGCTCCCTGCTTGGCTTCTCCCTCTGCCTCTGCCCCTCCCCACCGCTCATGCTCACGCTCTCTCTCTCTCTCAAATAAATAAATTATTAAGAAAAGAAAGAAAGAAAAGGAAAGAAAGAAAGAAAGAAAGAAAGAAAGAAAGAAAGAAAGGAAGGAAGGAAGGAAGGAAAGAAAGGAAAGAAAGGAAAGAAAAGAAAGAAAGAAAGAAAGAAAGAAAGAAAGAAAGAAAGAAAGAAAAGAAAGAAAAGAAAGAAAGAAAGGGAAAGAAAGAAACCAAAGAAGAAACCCAAAGGTAATTCAACTCTTGTAGCCAGCATCTAGAACCCATACCATTGGCTCTCCAGATGCCCATGTCTGGGAGTTAGCCAGCTTTTGTGACCACTGCCTGTGTGAGATCTCAAGTGTCCCTCCAAACCTAAACCCCATCCTCACTGCCCTGAGAGGGGCGCTCCTGGTGACCTCATATACACTGGAGGTTTCCAAATGTCTCTAGATGTAGAAATTTGAGCCCTTCCAGGCAGAAGTAAACTAAGGACCCACGGAATCACATAGTCGTAGAGTTGGAATAGCCCCAGGGCAGAGTATTTTTTTCCCATCGCAACTACAGGCTGCGGGGGTGTTTTTACCAATGGGAACAGTAGGTAGGTTGACCGTTCACAACATCGGTACATAACATGCTTCAAACAGGAATCAAATCCATTCAGAGGCTTTAAGCATATTTATCTACTTTCTTCTGCCAATAATCCCTGATAGCGCCCAGATGTCATGATGTTATTTGAGTGGAATTAAATTGGAACAGCTCACATTATCTGATTAATTAGAGTCGGCTTTGGCTACAGTGACTAATAGGTCCAGTCCCGTTAGTGCAACATTCTGCCCGGCAGGCTGTAGTTATATAATACGGCAAAGGGCTGGTAGAGACCGTTGGTCTATCCGTTTCTGGATAGCAAGGAATTAATTTTGCTTAAAAAATACTAGCAGGGCAACTCAACAGAATATTATTCAGCCATGAAAAGGAATGAAGAATGGATACATCCCACCACACATCATGCCAAGTGAAAAGAAGTCAGATACAAAAGGTCATATACTACATGACTCCGTTTATGGGAAATGTTCTGAACAGGGGACTCTGCAGAGAGGGCCAGCAGATGGGTGATTGCCAGAGGCTGGGGGAGGGGGGAATGGGGACTAACCGCTTAATGGGTATGGAGTTTCTTTTTGAGGAGGTGAAAATGTTCTGGAATTAGACAGAGGTGGTGTTTGTACAACACCGAGAATGTATAGCACGCCACTGAAGTGTCTTCTTGAAAATGGTTAGCTTGAGAGGAGGAGCAAGATGGCGGAGGAGTAGGAGGCTGAGACAGTATCACATCACAGAAGTTCAGCTAGATAGTTATCAAACCACTCTAAACACCTACAGACTTAGCAGGAGATAGAAGAGAAGAAGAACAGCACCTCTAGGAACAGAAAATTGACCACTTTCCAGAAGGTAGGA
>JAPYYM010001432.1:0-13475 GCA_028534135.1 Potos flavus | reverse complement strand
TTTTGAAAGATTTTAATATATTCAATTAAATTAAGTACACCAATAAAATAATTTCACTTGTTTGTTCCTGACTTTTTAAGTGTGGCTACTTGAAAATCAAAAAATTACACATGTGGCTCAATTATGTGGCTTATGTTTTGTTTCTCTATATTTCTGTTGGAGAGCACTATGGTAGACCTTCTCATCTCAGAGCCATTTATCTCTGTTCCAATAGGACTATGGCCAAAACCTGGAGCTTATTACCAGTTCTACCTTCTGAAATAATATACTCTGATATCCCACCCTATAACTTCTTCAATCCTTCTAACTTCTGTCCTCAACATGCCAGTTTTCCAAGCTTGTTAAGACTTCCATTGCATTGATCCTTCCATATACTCCCCATACATCCCCAATTAGTAACCTCTTCTGTTTAATTCCTCATGGTACACAGTATAGGTCATAGTCCACTGCTACCCACCCCCACAGTCATTCTTTTTCATCATTTCTATATGGCAGAATACCAGTTCTCTGCCTTTTTAAACTTATCCTGTAGTAACTAGCTAATACCTATTGGATAAAAATCACACACACACACACACACACACACACACACACACACACACACAGTACATCATTGAGACTCTATACTCTTGGTCGAGAAAGAATAGTTCTAATACTGCTGGAAAGGTAATCATTCTATATATACACATATATAGAATGTATAATGTAATGCATAGTAATACATATATATATATATATATGCATTACTCTAAGCATTTAGGTCACATCAGTGAACAAAACTGACAAAGCTCCCTGTCTCCTGTAGCTTACGTTATTTTGCTGGTCAACTGTCTTTTCCATCCTCAAAATTATTTCAGAACTTCACTTTTCTCAAACTTCCTCACTCACCATCTTGGGAGCTAGATCACCACTCCAAAGGGGAACTAGAAGTCATTAGATGGGAACTTTTTACCAACAAACACTTGCATTCCACCTCTCCTTTAATTCCATAATATTTAATTCCATAATAACTTTGCTCTAAGGGGATAGTTGTCCTTACATTCTCCATTACAGAATGTTTCACAATTTGTTATAACTTTTGATGTAATCATTGGCCTTGGGAAAAGTGTTCATGCCTATCTCACAGTCTGCTTTATTCCCAGTTTCTCTACTTAGCATCTAGCTGGTGATCAATAAACCTTTGGTGCAAGGAAAAGCAATAGAGGCTCATGGGAAAGACTGCTCCCACCTAATATGCTCTGGGGGCGGGACTAACTCTAGAGGCGGGGCTCTTTTCACGCTTCTTAGTGGCCCCTCTCCCAGGCTACTTCTAGGTCTCTGAATTATAAGTCCATTGCTTCAGAATTGGAGATTTAACCTCACAGCAGAGGTTGTGTTAGAGCTCTCTGAATGTCTGAACGATCTTGCGGCCAGCCATTTTGACATTTTTAAGTTTAGTGGGCCAGCATTGTTCATACAGTGGGGTCTCTATAAGCCAAGACCCCCACCCCAGGAGTCTTCTGGGAGTTCCCTAATTCCCTGATGTGACAGCCGCACCAGAAGGTCCTCATAGGCTTTTTATGTGACACTCCTTCTCTCCCAGGACTTGACAACGTAATAATAATAATAATAAACAATGATAGTAATAATAATAGTATAGACCTCCATTTATTGAGATTACACCATGTACTGGCTGCCTGGCCTTGAGCAAGTAATTTGACCCAATTTCCTGATCTCATTTGTTAAGAGAGATATATTATTACCTACCTAATAGAATGGTCCTCTGGAATAGAATTCTCCATTTGCATTACCATTATCAGTTATTAGCACCCAGTCACCCAAACGGGAGACATTAAGCCATCCTATACTTCTCCCTCATTCTTCCCATAATTAGTCAATAAGTTTTGCTTATATTTTTTCTGATAAATATTTCTCAAATCTTTCTCTACTCGGGGACTCATCACCTTTCACCAAAACTGCAATACCTCCTGTCATAACCGCCCCTCCAGCTTTGCCCCTCTTATAATCTTTACCTTTTTTACTACCTGAGGAATCTACCCACAGTACTTACATGCTTGCAATCTTTCAGTGACTCTTTTGAGTGCTTCCCATGTATTATTATATATTTGTACTAGACTCTGATGTTTATAACAGTAAAAAAAAAATACTCTTTGAAGATAATAAAAAGACATACATAGAACAATGACAAAATTTAAAAAAACTGTCAGGGCAAATTATTTTCAAAAGCAAGGAAATAACTAGAATTATTGAAAAGAGCATATACATTCCATCAATATTCTGTAGCTTTAAAAGTGTATATTTTCAGTGATATGCTATTCTTTTATGGCTATTATCAAAGTTAATAGTGTAAAATACACAAATAACCAAAATATTTTTCTTTGGCATCAAATTTTAGTCAATAATACACACACAAATAAATATTATCTTTTGGCCATATCCATTAACAAAAGGAAATGCAATGTTAATAGATTCTATGGCATGCTTTCTCTTCTTTGTATTTAGGAATATCATCCTTAACCACCTTGTGCTTATAAGAAAAACTCAGATGAAAAATAGAGTGAAATTCGACTGCTATTCTTTTGAGAGTCACAAAATTATTAACTTATAGCATGAGGATTTTTCTCTCCAATAAGGGATTGGAGTTCTAATTTCATTACTGAAATAGAACTTTCTTATTTCAACTGGCAGGGAAGATATATTACAGGAAAACACTGAAGTAGTTTCTGTTCTTGCTGCTGCTGTTGACAGTAATGAGGATGACTATAAAATTGCAAATAAGGTATAAATAGTAGATAGGAAATAGTGATGTTACCATAATTCAGATTATCTTTCATTATTTTCAGCTCACTAATTTTTTATAGTCCATGCCTGAAATAGCATTATGCAATCTACAATATACACTAATTGAAAACGTCAGCAGTTAGCATTCTATTAACTAGTCTAACTTTGAGGGGTGTTAATTTTACTTACCACAATCCTTTTGTATCAATACTTTTCTTACAATTTCTTAATAATTCTTAATTATGAGTTCTATTATTCTTATTTTGGGAGGGCAGAGGGCAGACACACATCAAATCAATTCTATCCAATGAGATACCTAGTCACCTAACTAATAAGTTACACAAATCAAAGACAGAAGTATTTCTAAGGTCATTCAAAACACATGTTTCTTTAGATGAATATCCTTTGCCAGAGTCTCTTTTATTTATGTTTGGATAATTACAATATTGCAAAAGTTTCCCCTAGCATGTAGAGCCCTTTTGTGTCACACTACAAAGTAAAAGAACCAATGCCCTATCCAAAAAATACAAAAACCAAAAAGCAGCACATGTTATCTTCCAATCTTCACAAAATATGGGAGAGTCCAACGCATTCCATAATCAAAATGTCAGCCCTTTATCAAATAATCAATAAACCCTGCCTCTGGTTAGGATATATTTTTAGATCCTTCGACTAATATCTTCATGATTCTGCATTTGATCAGTGCTACCTGTGATTATACCAAGACCCAATTTCTATTATTATGTCCCCTTATTCTTTGAAATGTTATTCCCCAGCCTTACATATATTAGCTTTGCAGGTATTGTGGAGATTGTTGCTTTTTTCCAGGTCTTTGTTTTTATTTATTAATCTTATTCTTCCTTTTGTTTCCCAACTCATGCATTCTTTTTATTCCTTTCATTAAAATTCAGGGTATAAGGGCCATCCTCTTTCACTGTTTTGCCAAGGAGGAGGTAACCATTATTTGTCCCAGCCTGGGGCTCCCCCTTCTGCTTTCCTATTTGCAGGTACTTGAAATATAAATATATATGTATATGTACATATATATTTAGAAAAAAAAATATGGTATTTGCAACAGTTGAAGAGAAGTACACTAATGTATTTTCCTTCATGAGGAACGCTATAGCAGGGGTGTTTCTGAAAACCAAGATGATTGAAGTCCTTTCCTCACCTGTACTTTCAAAGGTCTAAGATATTCCCTCCTCAGGCACCAACACTGTTGTTATCTCACCACTGTGACAACATTCAGGTGTCCTCTTCTGGTAGTTATAAATTCAACATTTTCTCAATCGTCTCTTGCTCGAACCCAGCTCTTATGTTAGATTTCAGGCTCAAGAAAGATTTTGTTTGGAAAAGAGACAGAAACCATTTATGTCTCTCACTATGGCCCATATTTTACACTATAGAGGGAATAGACAAGCATATATTTGACCAAATGGTCACTACCCAAAAGATCTATAACCATACCAATCTAACAAGAGATTCTCGGTGGCTGAATCAGAATCAAGGGTGGCAAGGCTTCCACCTAGAGGGTGTATCAATCAGGCTAGCCTACAGTCACTGTTAGGAAAAAGATAAAAAACTTTCATACCCTAACTATTGTCCAGGAAGTAGCTAAAAGGAGATAATTCCATTTTGAGGTTAGTTACACTGAGTGACCAACCTGCCTTATTAAGAAGACAGTAGAGAAGAAAATCTTTTTGAGTCAATTTTTAAGGAGGCTACTCCAACAATTAATAGTATCAGATGATAGGGAGTAATGAAAGTCCACCAAATACTTTGGTTATCAATTGCCAGATTGCAAATGGTTCAGAAAACTGAACACATGACACAGACTGGTTTTAAGGGCCACAGTAGTCAGCTGGATCAGACTAGAAGGGCAATACTATAAGCTAAAAAAAAGTTAAAACAGAGGTGAGGAACCAATGATGACCAAGGGCTGGGGGTTATCAAACATCCATGTAGTTGAACTGTCAGGATTGGGTGGGGACAATGTCTTGTGCCATGTGACTTCCCTCAATGAGAGACAAACAGATCAAATTTTGGCACTAGTCACAAGTACATATTAAGTGGTGCCTCTGCATCAGAGACATGGAGGTTTTTATGTGCCTATTCTATTATGGTTGCTGATATTTTGCCATGTCCAGTATGATGATGGATGTAGACAGCAACAGTGGCAATCTGAGTGATGCAGGCTCAGTCACCATATTGATTCCAGACAGTTTCATCAGAAAATAAGCCCTTACCATGGGCCTATTTCATCAGAAAATAGGCCCTTATCTACACAAGTAATCTAGCTTATCAGCGATTATTACTTGTTTCCTCAGTTCGTAGCCCCCAAAACAGGTACCTTTTTTCTACTGGTCTGTATTTTTCTAAGTGGCAGTCTAAAAACAGCTAGGATCAGTAAAAGTGTAACAAGATTTATTAAGGGGAGCATTAATCGGAACCATGAGAATGACTTTCAGTACTGCCCACTAAGTGGACCAGTCATGACCATTTTTGATTCTACAGAATCAGCACTGTTACTTAATAGCAGTCCAACCCAGAAGACACCATCAGCTTCCAGGTTAAACCATCAGTAAGACGGGCCCAGACATTTAGGGGAACCTCTGTGAATCTGAGACAACTTTGTTTCAGACATGAAAGTGGGGGACAAAGTTTCCACTACAGGGATACCTGCTACTTTTTCATGTAAACTTGATATATGACAGGGGCCAGACTAGCAGCATTCTGGAACTTGTCATTGTCATTTGACAAGCAAAAGTCTTCTTACCTTATTAGTCATTGAACTGACAACCTAAAAATGTATTATCAGACCAGAGAGTTATAAGGTCTTCACAGGTCAGGCATTCAGTTTTAACAAGACCCTAGAAGGAAGGTTATAGCTCAGCATTGTCAAGGAGACATGTCCAAAACTCGAAGAGGCATCTACAGGTGGAAGTTGCTTTCCTTTGCCATAGGCTCTAACTAGAAAGACCATCAGTCTTGTAGTTCAAAAGCATCATTAGAGTTATAGGGCCCCAAGGGTCCTAGCACTTGTCTCTATCCATTACTTCCCAGTTGAGAGAATCCAGTTTGCCATTTATGGGACAGGGCAGTAAAATATACAACACTTTATTTCCTACTTTATATCCAGATGTAGAAACAATAACACTACACTGAATCAGCCCAAAGAACTGCTTTTACAAGTTCACATTACCTTCTCTCCCTACATCCTGCCCAAATCCCAGCAGTTGAATCTAGGTACTCTTTCCTGTCACTGAACTGAATAGGATGGTGCCTTGTTATTAAGGTGCTGGATAACGGAGTAATAAAGGTTTGAGTACTCTCATATCCCTGAAATGCCCCTATATACTCAAAGAAGTACATATGGAATGGGGATAGGAGACATCAAGTGATTAAGCGTGAATAACTACCCTTAATCGTCTTTCTCTTAGGAGCTGAGGTAAAGATAGAGGAATGAATTGGGGTGGGAAATTGACAGCAGTTTTAAGAACACTTTCAAACTGACTGTAAAAGCAGGAGAGATAAGGTAAGCAACTGATAGGATATGGTACCCAAAAAAGTGTTTATTTTGTTTAACATGGAAAGCACATTAGCATATTTAGAAGATGCTACAAAGAGATTTAACAATACAAGATTTATTCCACTAGTGTATAATGGTACACTAGCGTTTCTGGCATAGACTGGATTCTAGATTCAAAGAACAAATAAATAACAAATAATCAAATTATCTCACATGTGTTATCTATTTATATGGCATAAAAAATATCTAATCCCTAGTAGAATTTGATTTGTATTTTTATTTATTGTAAATAGAAAGCTGCAACATGATTTTGACTAACTAGACAGCTGCTTTAAAGCACCCGAATTTAAGCGTGAATTTACATCTACATTTTCATTCACTAGAGAAACCGATAAAAGAAAGAGAAAGAGAGAGAAAAGGATAGAAAGAAGGAAGAAAGGGAGGAAAGAAGAGAGGAAAGAAAAAGGAAGAAAGAGAAGGAGAAATTAGTTTAGGTTTATGAAAATTTATTTAACTTAAGACATTCTCATTTGCAATAATTTCCTTTAGCATATCAACTTCTAAAGGTAAGCAAACTGAAGATTAAAATACAAAGAGAAAGTAGAAAATATTGATTGATTGATTGATTGGTCCATTTATATTGCTTGTCTAGAGTAGGAGAAAAAGCATGAATGTAAAAACTAGTAAAGTCCTCTGATTATTTCTACCACCTTGGAAAAACTGATGTGACAGAAGAGAACAAAGAAAGAATTGCGTACATAACATGAATTTTGGCTTTATGAATAAAAATCTATTGGCTATAGATGCTATGTCAGAAATAGCTGTATAAGTGTATTCAAGAGAAATGAACTATGTTCACATAAAAAAAAATGGTGAATAGTGTTTTTCTAAATGTGAAACCATGCAGAACCCTGCTTTGCAATACCAGGAAATCTGCAAGGGGAGTGCTGAGATCAATGTCATTATCCAGAAGGCATTACTGAAATAGATTTTAAATCCTTTGATGTAATTGCTTGCTGAGTTTGCCATTACGGCAGCTCTATCTTTTAGACTGATTGAGGGCCTTTAACAGCTCAAATTTTACTGAGACTGCCAAGATATTCATGTTAGAATCTTAAAGTTAGACAGATGTTTGATGTTTAATTTAACTAATATGGCACACCATGAGTCAACAAAACACATTTCGTGTTAATGCCAAAAAAAAAAGGTGAAGGACAGAAATACAGGCAGAGTTAATCTTCCTGTTTCAGCAGACAAGCCTTTGCTCTTAGACTTATTAACATGAATTCTGATTTGAAAACCCTATGGCATTTTTTCCTGCCCCTTGAGAAAAGCAATCCTGATTCCACTGGAGCATTTAGAACCAGAACTCAATGAATAAATTAACAGTGCATAAAATCCTCAAGTAAAGTGTAAGGAGCAATGAGGTGCATATTTTTTTGTTCTTTTAGACGGTCCCTATTTTCCATGGTTCCTTGAATAATTCTTATTCTTTATCATACTTTTCTTTTTCTACAATTATTTAAGATAATGTACCTGACTAGCTGGTCTTTAGATTTTTCACTTGTTGAAGAAACAAAAAAATTCATTTATGATGTTTTCAGTATTGATTATGTTTAATATTAAAAAAAATAATAACACCACCTAGTAGAAGATATTTCTCTTTTTATAAATAAATAAATAGATAGATAGATAGATGGGGTACCTAGGTGGCTCAGTTGGTTAAGCTCAGGTCATGATCTCAGAGTTGTGAAATTGACCCCTGTGTTGGGGTCCATGCTCAGTGGTGAGTCTGCTTGAGATTCTCTCTGCCCCATCCCCTGTGTTCTCTCTCTCCAAAATAAATAAATAAATATATCTATTTATTATTTAAATGGTGCTCTATATTTTGTTCAAGAAATATGGCTAACATTATTTGCCTCTCCAGTTAATATTATTTTCCTAACATCATTTTGAGGGAAAATCCAGAGATTATTTTTTCAATGTTGTTTTTACTAAATGAACAATCTCAGTGTCTTTGGCATTTTTGTCTTAAATTTTATAGTGAATAGTAATAATAACATAGTAGTTGTCCATGATGGTGGCAGTATTAGTGGTTCAGTAACTAGAAAAAGAAGAAAGAATTTGGAAACCATGATACTGACATTGACAAATAGTAGAGTTATATAACTTTTGGTATACTTTTATTGATATTATATTTTGACTTTCATGACAACTTTATGAGATAGGTAGAGGAACTATCATTATTTTCATTGTACAAATAAGGAAACTAAGGCCCAGAAAATTGGTGAAAATTTTTCTAACAATATTTGACTGCTAAGCTATTTGGATCTATGTCATCTAGCTTCAAATCTAGTCATATGCATGCTAGGGATGTGCATTTTCACTGGTCAGAAATAATAATTGACCATTCCTAATAATGCATCAATCTTATCAAGAGCATTTTCAGACCAATATCCAATAAGCTTGTTGTGCTGGTTTAAATTTCAACTTAATTTAAGTGGAATTTCATATTAGTTTCTCTATTACTTGTTTAAACTTTACTATTCTTAAGATTCAACATGCTTAGACGAGCTGGTTTACATGCTCACATATTCATTCAAACGTATAGGTAAAACGAACACTACTTGAATCTAAAAGAATAAACATTCTTCCTTCTTAATATAGCTAACTCTGGTTCATTCTTCATATCTCATGCCTACAGCATCCCTAACTAGTCAGGGATCCTCAAGACCATCCTTAGGTCAATCCTTGTCTAGAAGGACTCATATAACTCAGAAGCTGTTACACTCATGGTTATGGTTTATTACTGTGAAAGGATAACGATTAAAATCAGCAAAGACAAAATCATAGCTTCCAGTTGTCTTCTCCCAGTGAAGTCTTATGGATAGCACTTAATGCTCTGACCAACAATGTGTAACAACATGTATAAGGTGTTACCACCTAGAGAGACTCTCTAGAGCCTTGGTGTCTGTGGATTTTTTGCGTTGGTCATAGTAGGCCTAGAGAGCTCCCAAAGCTGACCCTTCATTTCTTAGTTTCTAGCTCCACCACTGGCCAAATTGATACTATGTGGCCTAAGTCCTCCACCATAAATCACACTGTTAGCATAAACTATCTGACATGGTACAAAGATCCAGGCAAACAAAGACACCCTTATCAGGTAGAAACTTCCAAGGCTTACAGGTTATGTCCCAGTTGATGATCAAGGGACAAAACTTTTTTTGGAATATGCTGGTTTGGACAACCCAGATCTGCTGAGTTAACCCCTACCCAAATTAGCACTCATTATACTTCCAATTCCCTTTTCAGAGTTATCTTCCATTCTAATTATAAATACCACAATGGCATAGATTATAAACATTTCTCCATCTTTGCTTGACAAAAGTATATAGAAATTTCAAGTACTAGAAAATTTGTAAAGAGAGAGAACATGAAAAACTTAATTGAACAGGATAAGGAAAATAAAGAAGGGGGTCATTTCTTAGTTTAAATGTGTTTTTGTTGGGACTCTTTTGAGGTAATATTTTTTAATGTTTGAACCCAACATTTCCTAACTTGGTTACATTTCTCTAAACTCTGCTTGAATCCTTAATGTTTCCCTTTTTGATCATTTCTCTATATTCATATCATACCATACATGGTTAAAAGAAACCAATTGACACTTTTAACATCCTGCCTGGAAATCTCCTTAGCCAAATCAGTCATTTTAATAGGTATATTTTATTTCTTCAACATTACAACAGTTTGCCAAACTTCCAGGCACTACACAATGTGGACCTCCTTCCTCCAGTGTCTACGTAACAAAAACCTCACTGTTCTCTTTCCTTTGCTCATAGTCTCCTTGAGATACTTGGAATTTCTGCTCTCTTCTTCATCCCAAAATGATGTCAATGTTACAATTTTTGTTATGGCATCCCTTAAATTTCTGGTGCTACTATCTGTTCAGATTAGCTTTTGCTGCATAACAAGCCCAAGACTTAGTGGCCTAAAACAACAAATATTATTTCTTTTTTTTTTTTAAGATTTTATTTATTTATTTGACAGAGAGAGAGATCACAAGTAGGCAGAGAGGCAGGCAGAGAGAGGGGGAAGCAGGCTCCCTGCTGAGCAGAGAGCCCGATGTGGGGCTCTATCCCAGGACCCTGAGATTATGACCTGAGCCAAAGGCAGAGGCTTTAACCCACTGAGCCACCCAGGTGCCCCAACAGTTATTATTTCTTATAGTTCTGTGGGTTGCCTGCAGTTGGTTGAGAGGTTCAAACTTGGAATTTCTTATGAGATTGTAGGAAGACAGCCGCTGGGGCTGTAGTCATATGAAGTCTGACTAGGTTAATGTCTAAGATTGCTCACTCACATGACTGGTAATTAGTGCTGGCTATAAGACAGAGGTAATTTAGGGATGTGATATAGATTGAGTGTGTCCCCATATTTCTTCATCTGTTGAAGCCCTAACTCCTAATTTGATGGTATTTGGAGATGGGGCTTTTGGAAAGTAATTGCTGTTAGATGAGGTTGTTAAAGTGGGGCCCTAGTCTGATAACATTGGCACCTTATAAGAAGAGATACCAGAGAGCTTACTACCTGTCTCCACATCAAGTGAGGACATGGTGAGAAGATGGCTATTTGCCAGTCAGGAAGAGGGCCTTCATCAGAACCTGACAATGCTGGCTTTGGACATCCAGCTTCCAGAATTTGGACTTTCAGCTTCCAAAACTGTGATAAAATAAGTTTCTTTTGTTTAAGTCACCCAGTATATGGTATTTTGTTATGGCAGCCTCAACAGACTAAAATAGGTTGTCACCTAGAATACTTACATGTGAACTATCCATGTGACATGGACTTTTCACAAAATAGTTTCTGGGTTCCCTAAGGGAGAATCCTAAGAGCAAGCATTCCAAAAGTCTCGGAGAGAAACAATAAGCTTTTTATGACCTAGTCACAGAAGCCCCATCCCAGATTCATTAATGTAAGTGGGAATTAAATCCCACCTATAGATGCGAGAAGCAGTATGTTCTTAGAGAAAAAAAAATGTTAACAGCCATCTCAAAAACTATTTATCACACTTGGCATCTGAAATGTAAAAATCCATTTTTCTTTCTTCCCTGGTCTTGGAAAGCCTAATTCAGATGATTCTGGGTAACCTTGTGACCAAATGAGGTTCATGCAGTGGTGTCCTTATGAGATCAGGCAAAGATAAATCTTGGTTAAGGGTACAGAGTAAGGGAGAGCAGACTTTTCTTCCAGATGATATGTCAAAGGACAATAATTTTCTTAATCATGTGTCATATTCACTATCAAAGTTAAGTTTAAGGCATTTAGTACTATAAGATTATCAATGAACTCTTAATTCTCATCTTAGTTTAAATACCGTCAGGGAGCCAAAGGATGTCTTGGTGTCTCCTCATGCTATAACTTTATTTTTATCTTTGAGCACTCATCTCTAAATACTAATTCTAATAAGAACTAAAAGGAAACAAAAAACAAAAAAACAGACTAAAAAGACACTCTACTATTTGAAAATGTTGCATTTTACCATTTACTAAAATGTAAATTATATTTTCATTAGTAATTTTCAAAAGAAAGATTAACCTACAGGTCTGCAATACATTATTAGTGGGATTATAAGAGGATAGGCCCACAAGCTAAATTTCATTTGCTAAAAGAAGAATCCTTAACTATGGAATGTTCATTTGTCTAGGAATTTTTATGGTAAATAAACCTAGAATCTATAGATTATGGTTCCCTGGAAAATGTTCTATGCTCACTGTAACTACCTGAGTATAAAATGGAGATCTCTCACCATGACCGAAAAGGCTCTCCTGTATTAATGGCATAGCGTGTACATTAGTAAGAGTCATCAGTTGTTAATTTAAGAAAGAATATGTTTTTAAGGAGAGACAGGAAGTAGAAATCTGTATTGACTGTTGAGGATATCTCCCTTCTTAGCTGTGCCTTATGACTACTTATGACCTGGAAATTGTTAGTGAAACTAGTTATCAGGTAAGATCTTTGATTTCTGTTGAGTCCAAGTTAATGATCTGATCCTTTGCATTACTTCAACAATGATATTAACTACCACTTTGACTGACAGGTTAGTAATATATTCATTAAGTTCAATCTGTTAAAGAGTGACAAAAACATCACTTAATATCTAACTCAAAAGACAAAAAAATTATTACTTAGCATATTAAGAGAAAGCTAAACTGGACAGATATAATATTCTTTAAGCAGAGCAGACTGCTGATCTTATAGAGAGTTTGCGGGAAGCCATGAAGTGCAGCAGTGGTTAAAATATCAAAGGCTTAAGTGGGCTGACACCCTCTGTGGAAGCTGATTGCTCAGTTGAGATATTTGTTAATTGGCTGCTATCAGAGGCATGCTTATTGAATTGAATCTATTTCTGATTGGCTGACATTCTACAATATAGGACTATCGCACATTTGTTGGTTTTCAGAGGTGTGTTCACTGTGAAGAATTGCTATTGGTCATTTGAATGAATTTAAACTGTTTCTGGTAGCTATATATGTTACCACAGCTCTGGAACAGTCAGTCTGCTGTTTAGAGTGTGGGGTCATTTTTTATTCTCCAATCAAAAATGAAAGGAAAAAGGAAGGAAGGAAAGAAGGGAGAGGGAGGAAGGAGAAAAAGGAGGGAGGGAGGGATGGAGGGAGGAAGGAACACATACACTGCAGTATTTGGGATTCTGTACTATAGGTGTATGCATTTGTAGTTTTCTTTCTGAGACCTGCACATTCACCCACCTATACTATACTAGAGGTTCAGTGATGTACCTCAAACCCTCCAGAGATGTGCCCCCAACTATTAAACAACATGTGAAATATATATTTTATAAAACTAAATATGCAAATTACCATGGCAATGCCCTCACTCCCAAAATTTGAGGTGAATATATGGAACTTTGAATGTACGAAAGAGATGAGAGACAATTGAAATCCGACCTGCCATGAAAGAAGAAGCACTCAGTTTTACAAGAAACAGAAGAGAACTTAAGAGAACTTTGGCAAGTAAACAGTGCAGAAGATTTATTAAGTGGACAGTATGATAACCATAGATCCAAGTTAATCTCTTCAGGTGTACCATCACAAATTCTCGTTATTCAAAATGTTTCTTAAAGGAAAGAATAAATAAAGGTGAGGAATCA
>JAPYYM010001431.1:0-13475 GCA_028534135.1 Potos flavus | reverse complement strand
CATGTGTCTGTTAGCCATTTGTATGTCTTCTTTGGAGAAGTGTCTGTTCATGTCTTCTGCCCATTTTTTGACACGATTATCTGTTTTTTGAGAGTTAAGTTTGAGGAGTTCTTTATAGATCTTAGATATCAGACCTATGTCTGTAGTGTGAATGACATGAATTTAGATAAATAACTCACTGATTCTGATAAAACATTCACATGTTCATGGCTATTTGCCTTTATTTGTGAAGTGCATTAAATACAGATCATGACTATCAATCAGTTCAGTATAAGCCTTTCCTATTGTTTTGAGAATCTTGCTTTATCTAATGTGAAATTGTTATATAATCATTCCATAAGACTAAGTATATTTCTGGATTTTCTGTATTGTCATACAGATCAAATATGGTAGCAGTGCTATATTGTTTTACTGTCTATTACCTGGCACTATATGATATTTGGTAAGAAATGAGTTTTTTCTCATAATATTATTTGATACAGCGTAGTGTAGTAGCTAAGAGCTCAGTCTCTGTGTATCATGATTCCCTTACTGATAAGCTGTGTGATCTAGGCAAATATCTTAATGTCTTGGTGTCTGGGCCTCCTTTTAGTGTCGCTATGAAGAAATGAAAGAAATGTAAAGTACTTAGAACAATGCCTCGTGCATATTAAAGACCCAGTAAATGTTGCCTATCGTTGTTGCTATGAGCCAAGCATTATTCTAAGGTCTTTGCAACTCTAATGGATGGTACAAATCAAAGACCCATTTATGGTAAAGTAGCTGAAGCCACAGAGAGACTCAGCAACAAGTAGAGGATCCAGGATTCAAACCTGAGCAGTTCCAAAGGCCACTCTCCTCACCGAAGCACAATAAGTTCTCTGGGTAGGAAGTCTCACAAAACTCAGCTATTTTTTTTTCTTTAAATCATATTCATGCATGTTTACTTCCCCATATTAATTGTAGATTATTTTCTAGAGTGCCAAAATGTGCTGGTTGAATTGGGATGTAATTTTGCATTAGATAGTAATTTCACATTTGCCTTATTATGAGTGAGGTTGACCATATTCTTCTATGTTTTGTGTTTTGTCTGCTACATGCGTTTCTTTTTCTGTGAGCTCTTTAATGTTCAGTTTTGCTCATTTTGCTATTAATTTTTTTTTGTCCCAACCTTACCATTATCTTTGGACACACTCCATTTAGGCTTTTGCTTCCATCATTCCACCTATTATTATCTTCATTTAGCTAAAACCAATGGTTATTTCCTAGGCCTTGTCTTATATGACCCATCAGTAACACCAGACACTCTCTCCTACTAGAAAGGCATTCTTCTCTTGATTTCTGGTCTAGTATATACTCCTGTTCATCCTGCCAGCTCTCTGCACTTTACTAGTCAGTTTCCTTTCTCCTGTCTTACACATCTCCCCAACCTCTAAATGTTGCATCCTGGGACTCAGTCCAGTTATTACACAACCATGCCCCCCCCCCCAAAAAAAAAAGGATTCTGCCAGTCTCCTGGCCTTAAATAGGCTGATGACTCTCCGATGTAGACCTTCTGCTCTGAACTCCACCTCCAGGTGTCTCAGTGCCCATTGTCTCCTTCTAGATGGCCAGTAGGCATCTCAAAATTAACTTGTCTAGAATCCATCTTCCCCCTACACCCGTGTCTCTTGAGTTCTGTTACATCTTTGTAATAATGGGGGCAAAGTGTTTTAGATTCATGTATGACTCATCTCTTTCTCTCACAGTCTAATCTCTCAGCCAAACTTGTTGAGTCTTTCTTCAAATTCTATCCAAAATCCGATCTTTTTTGTTTATCATCTCTTTCTGGGGGTATCATCTTAACTGGTCCCCTGGCTTCCACCCTTGCTGCCTTTACAGTTCATTCCGACACAGCAACCAGGGGCATCCTTCTAAAACAGAAGTCCAGTTCTGTCACTGCTCTGCTCAGAGCAGTGTGGTCGCTTCCCATCTTATTTAAAATGGAAGCCAAACTACTTACAGTGGCTACAGCCTTTAGAGGATTTCTCCCCCGGGCCGCTACCCAGGCCCCATCTCAACCACTTGCATTCCGTTCCCTTCCCTCTAGCCACAGGACCTCTGCATTGTTGCTCCAATAGAGTACGCTTTCTCTTAAGGGCATTCGGCTCACTGTTTTTCTGCAATGTCGTTATCCCTCCCCTTTTCCACACATCTCCTCGGCTGTCCTTCCATCAGTAAAACCTTCCCAGACTACCTTATTTATAATATCACATACTCACGTGCCTCTACCCCCTCTGACTTGGTAATCTGTATGCCCATTCTCTATTTCTCTCCAGAACTCTTACCACTATCTGATGTGCTATATACTTGACATGTTGATTCATTTATTGTCCCTATGTGCCCAGTGAAATACAAAGTGATAGCACAAGGGAGTTCTCATCTTGTTCATTGCTGCATTCCCAGTGCTTTAGAACAGTGATTGGCTCCAAGTAGCTACTCACGTGTTTGTTGAATAAGCCACTGTGGGCACTGAGTTACAGCCTCATTTTCAGGAAAGGAGACTGGGACGCAGACAGCTTACATAACTTTCCTTTGTAGCTACTAACGAAGTCTGAGTCTATACTCAGACGCAGCAGACTCCCAAGTGCTCCTTCTTTGTTTGGCACAATGCTGTCTCCCAGAAAGAGGGCTTTTAATTTACATTTTAATTTTGAGGAGATGGCTGAAGTACAGGATAAATCTTCAGAGAATCTGGGTCTGGTCCTCACTCAGACACTAAATAACGGTGCAAACGTGGGGAAGCAACTTGTTTTTTGGTTCCCAGTGATCACTTTAGTAATCTGAAGAGAAGTCTCTATAATCTTTAAAGCTTCTTCCAGTGAGCAGTCCACAACCCATTAGCTTACACAGTTCTGCCCAATGCTGTTTTGGTTCTTATGGAAAGAAGTACAGAGAGATCGTAGGTTAATTTTGTTTTCTTTTGCTTTAAGCCCTTTTGCTAAGGGAGATGTTAGCATACCATAAAGGTTTGATTGTTTTTCTCTGAAGCAAGAGGAACAACTGAGATAGAATTAAAAAAGAAATAACTTGCTCCATATCCTTGCCAATGTTTGATAGATCCCCCACCCTACCGCCTCCCTCTTTAAGTGAAACAAGACATAATTTCATATCACTTGTCTGAACAAAATTGCCATATGTTTTAGAAAATCTGAAAATAACGTATTCTGCCTTGTCAAAAAGAAGCTTTTTTAAAACTGGTTTAAAATCGAGGCATATAAGCACAGTGCAATAATTATAACTTGAAGAGCTTCCCTAAAGAACACTGCGAAAGCTCAGAGAAAAACCTGGAAGGTGGACCCGTGCAGCAACAGATTAGTTGGTCTCTTAGCAGTTATTTTCCTTGCTCTGTCCCTAGGTCTCCACTCTGCTAGTCAAAAACAAAGAGATGCTCACAGAAAAATCTCAGGACTGACAAGCCGGTTCCTGCCACAGTTGGAGAGTGGCATTTGGAATTGGAATACATTATGTGAGTTATAAAGGAAATAAATCTCATTTGTGGTCTCTCCAGTCCTTTAATTAGAAAAAGAAAAAAAAAGCACAACAAACTGTCTAAGGCCCCAAGAACAAACTGTCTAAGGCCTCCCCAAGTTGGCAGGAAATAATTATCATTCTTGGAGCCAGTGTAAATGCCCAGGGCCAGGTTCAGAGGCAGTTGTAAGATTTGACATACATTGCCTTACGTAGCATCAAAAGATCCTGCTGCAATTATCACATTTTATCCTCAGAAGAGTGGTTTCTTGTTCATTCTTTCCTGTTGTCAAGAGGACCAAATTGGGAGACCCATTCCCTACCATGGTTTTTGTCCTGTCTTTTGTGAGACTTATTCAGGATGGGACTTCGGTTCCAGAAAAATCTCTGGATGAAGCTGCAGAGAAAATCCTCTCACTCGTCCACTACCATGACCCAGTGTGTTAGGGAGATCCCTACCACTTTAAATCAGGCTATCATTCCTATGCACACACTGAAGTTTTTAGTGCTATCAATACCACAGAGGCTGAGTACCAGTGAAGTAGTTTCATGGATAACTGGTTAATTCCTTATAATTGTTCTCTAGGACCTGGATGCAAACTTCAGTGTGCATTAGAATCATTAGTGGACTTATTTATTTATCTTTTTTTTCCCCCTCTGGGTTTATTGAGATGTAATTGACACAAAACATTGTGCAAGGGTAAAGTCTACAGTGTGATGATTTGATATACATATGTATTATGAAATGATTACCATAGTAAGCTTGGCTAACACATCCATCACCTCACATAGCTACCTAGCATGTGTGTGGTAAAAATATTTACACTTTACTCTCTAAGCAACTTCCAGGTAAACAATACAGTATTGTTAACCATAGCAGCCATGCTATACATTAGATCCCCGGAACGTATTTATCTTATAATTAAGTTTGTAGCCTTCTAACAACATCTCCCCAAATGAAGATTTGCATTCCTATGCATGCCTCCAGAGTGTGATTTATTTTGCCTGGTATAGGCCGGGGGATCTGCATTTAGGCAAACAACCGAGTCACCAGTGATCAAACTGGATGCCCCCTTCTCCCCCACTCTGGGTTAAGGGTAGTGGTGAGTATGACTACGAGCAAATCAAGTAGTCCCTCTTGGGTCTTCCTGAAGTTCAGTCCAAACAGCTCCAGAGTGGTTCTCCCTGACCTCTCTTTTTCTCTTGGAAGGTACGTCTACCTTTTGGGTGCTTCAAGTTTTCCTCTCCGTCCCTCTCCCCATGCCTAACACTCCATGCAGAGTAAGGCAGACTCTCCAGATCCTCCTTCCTTGCACCATCAAGACAAGCCAACATATTCTTTCCATTATGCAACTTTTTATTGAAAATCCTTATGAATAACAACCCGACATAAATGTAGGGAAATCAAAAACATCCTGAATTTTATCAGACTTTCTGGTTGTGGCTCGAAGTCTGCTTCTCAGATGGAATGGAAGAAACTTAGGGTTTTAAACTTTAATTCTTATTCCTAAGACTAGAAATCCTCTTTCTTCCTGCCCCTACTTCTTGTTCCAACTTCGGTAAAGCCCCAAGATCTCCACTGTTTCATGGATCTCTGCCAATGGATTCCCGCATTCTCTTTGTTTCAACGGTTTCAGTAGTAAAACAAATACAAGCTAACTTTCGTGTACTAAAGACACCAATTTCCTCAGTCTAAAGAGACTTTAAATATTGGAAAAATGAGAACTATTAGGAAGAGGTAACTTCTTGCAAAAATTGGCTGTTACTGGTCATTGGCACTTCTCTTTATGGTTCTGAGCACAGAGCCTATGGGACCAGTCCCTCACCTCCCTCACGAATTCCAATAGGACCTAATTTTATCTATCTATCTATCTATCTATCTATCTATCTATCTATCTATTTATTTATTTAGACCTGATTTTTAAAATTTAACTTTTTATTTTAAAATTCAAACACACCCAGAGGGTTTAAACTGCCAGTGGCTTATTATGCCATATTGTGAGCACCTTCCTTCTTTTCTTCCCTCCACCCACAATTTTGTTTTATTTCATTTTTTATGTTCACATGGTTTAACTTCCAGAGAAACAGAGTTGAACAGGACAGAAATAATTTCTCACTTAATGGACAATTTAAAAACAAAACAAAACAAAACACATGACTTATTTAAAAAATTTTAAAATGTTTAAATAAAATATAAAATAATGCCATATGATTGAAAAAACAAAACATGAAGAAGAGTAGAGGGTGGCTGACCTAAAATATGCAGAAAGCTACGTGTTAACCAGGAAACACTTGAGAGCAGGGGCACTACTAGAGAAGGGGGACCTGGGAAAAGTTAGAAAATAAAACAGGTCACCTGTGAGGTAAAATCACGGAAGTAGGGCTTGTGGGAGTGGGAGACGAGGGTGGGCAGAGAGGAGAAAAGGTGTGCAATGGAGCTCGCATTTGGTCGGGCTTGGTTGGTAATGTTGCTTGGATTCCTGATAATAATCTTATTTCCTCTGTTTGTGCCTCTGATAATGATCTCATTCACTTTGTAAATAAGCATGAAACCTATAAAATGATCAGCTCTTGAGTGTGGATTCCCAGTTCCATGGCCCCACCTGAGGGCGACCTCCGGGCTCTGCCTGGGGCCCACTCTCCCTCAGCTGTTTTACTCCCTCCAGAGGGTTAACTGTGTCAGTTGTAGGGTTCGCCTCCATCAGGATTCACTGTCCTTCACCCACAGATGCTCAGTGTCTGAACAATGTTATTTCATTTATTGTGCCTATATAAAAAAAAATAATAATAATAATTGGGACGCCTGGGTGGCTCAGTCGATTAAGTGTCTGCCTTCAGCTCAGGTCATGATCCCAGGATCCTGGGATAGAGTCCCGCATCGGGCTCCCTGCTCAGCGGGGAGCCTGCTTCTCCCTCTGCCTGCTGCTCCCCCCTGCTTGTGCTCTGTCTCTCTCTGACAAATAAATAGATAAAATATAAAAAAAAAAAAAAGATTTAAAAAAATTATTTCAGGTGGGAGAGTAAATCTGATCCATCTTGGCCACACCTGAAAATGAGTCCTCATGCTTTGTACCATGAGCCACAGACGTGCTTCACCAGGGCCACACACAACTGATTCCATCTGCGATTTGTTCCTGAGCCCAAGGTAGCCACCTATGGGCTGGCCAGGGAACAGTGACTAACGTTTCCAAATTCTTTGTCCCCAAGAGAGGACAATGATGATGAAACATCCCAAATGACAGTGCTAGCAGAAGGATCAGCAGACATAGATACTGAAAGAACCTAAAAGCCAAGAGACACAAAGAAAGTGGCAGCCAGAAACCATGTTTAGTAGAAGCCATGGGGAAGATGGGAGAAAAGAGCTGGCAGGGGGGAGCCTAAGTAGAAACCGAGACAGAAAACAAATGAGAGAAGAGTCATGGGAAAGGCAGACTAGAGATTCTACTGTGTTCTAAATGGTTTTCCCATTTACTATAAAACGTGGCTATACTGATTCTGAGAGTGTCCAACACTTCCTTACTTTCCTCTGAATATTTCTAGTAACGGTCATCCCTTGAGGTAAGCTGACCCCAGCTTTCTCCCCAAGAAAGAAGAACGCTATTTCAGGGGGCGCCTGGGTGGCTCAGTGGGTTAAAGCCTCTGCCTTCAGCTCAGGTCATGATCTCAGGGTCCTGGGATCGAGCCCCGCATCAGGCTCTCTGCTCAGCAGGGAACCTGCTTCCTCCTCTCTCTCTGCCTGCCTCTCTGCCTACTTGTGATCTCTCTCTGTCAAATAAATAAATAAAATCTTAAAAAAAAAAAAAAAAAGAATTCTATTTCAGGACAAATAAAAGGATAAAATACTTAAAGCTCATTTATTCTTCAGATGACAGATCGGTGTCCCCTCCTTCGAAACGTGTCACTGACCCTATGTCAGATATCCTGTTATATGCTCTCTGAGCACTCTTTACTTTACCTTCATGTACTTGTCTCAGTTTCTGATCATATCTTGTTGTGACTATGTAATTAATACATTTCTCCCCATCTAGATTATAAGCAATAAAGGGTAGGGACTCTTTAACATTTACTGAATTAATGAATGGATTCTTCAATGACATGGGAAAACAGAATTCATGTGACAAAAACTTAGTTTTTACCAAAACCCATTTTGGTTTTATCCTGGAAATGCCCAACTTTATTTCTCAGGCACCCCGATAGATGTGCCCATGTGAAAGAACGCAAATGATATGGTTTGTTTCCAGGCATAATCTATTCAAGTCTCCCACTTGCACTCTCTTTTAATTATTTTCTCCTTTTGAATGATTTGCATGATGACCCCTGACTTACTCCACTACTCGCCTTCCTTCTTTCCACCCCTAGAGTTCCTTGGGAGCCACATGATGAAGATGATGGGGTCACAATATAAAAATGAGCCTGGGTATCCAAGTCACCGCATGGAATGGAGTTACCACATTATAAGAAACACTTGCTTTAGACTATTTCATAAATGAGAAACAAACTTTTATTGTGTTTGAGCCAATATACATGTGTGGATCTATTCGTTATTATAAGGTAATCTACCCTATTACAATCCATGTGTATGAAGGTATTGGGAGCTATGAGGATGGAAAATGCATCAAACAAGGAGAACAGGAATTCCCTTGCATTAATAAACACTTGGAATTAGAAATTAGAGATGCCAAGTTTCAAGCAATGCCCAGAAAGTAAGTTGTAGATTCCATTTTCCAAGGGCTCTAAACATCATTTGGCTGGCTGCTGGTGACTGAATCTAGTGATTTCTTGATATTCCGTACAGCTCCATTATTCTATCTCTATCTACCAGTGTTACTTACAGGAAAATAATTCATCCTTGTTTGTAAAGTGATGCATTGTCATGGCATCTGAGAAATATGGCATCAGACTCTCTGGAATAATTGATCATTTTATTATCCTATTGAATGGAATTCTAGACTCCATGCCAACAGAGCCCTTGTGAGGCTGACTTCATAAAAATAAAAGACAGGAGATAAAAACACCCACATATATCCCTCAAATATGTTTTCAACCTAGCTTTGATAAAATTTCTATGGCTGAAGGACATAGGAAAGATACATTCAATCTACCTGTACCCAAAGGAAACTTCATCTTTATATGATGTAACTATAGAGTAAAATAAATTAGCATGCTCTGCTTTGGGAAACAGAAGGCAGATTCCGCCATTATTTATTCTTAGCTTTTACATTATTCTTATCATTTACATTCATGTAAAAGATGAAATGCCTATGTGTGTTGTCTTTCAAAAAAAATACAAAACAGCAAAAACAGCTTTCTAACTCAAAACTCTTGGAATGTCTGTCCTTTACATTTGTTACCTTACATAATGTAATTTAATTCGCCTATCCATTTTTCAGACCATAAAAACTTTTGCTAGGGGAAATAATTTTTTTTTTTTTAAATATGTGTTTTACATCAACAACTATCTGTAGCACAGTCAACAAATATCTCTAAGCACATCATACTATCAACCCCATCGGTGAATATAAGACATTGTTCCTGCCTTCACATAGTTTACAATCCTGTTTCAGAAGTCAGTTAAGAGTCTAAGAAGGGACAAGCAATGTTTAAGTTGCCAATTAGAATTAAGTATAAAAAGAATTATATAAGGATTCAATTTCTGACCCTACTGAAAAATTAGTTGGAAAGAGAATGTCATAAAGGAGTTGGGATTTGAGATGGACTTTGACTTTGGATAGAGACTATTTTATTGGTCAGGAGTTAAGTTTAACTGCATGTAACAGAAAATCTAAATAAGTAGCTTAAACAGGATAGTTTTTTTTTTTTTTTTTTTTTGTTCCCACAGGGAGCATTATGGAGATAGGTAATCCAGGGCTGGCCCCGTAGTCCAAGAATGTCAGGACCAAGGTTGATGCTCTTGACCTGCCCTTCATAGTTGCAATATTGCAGCTCTAGCCATCTCTCCTACAGAAATGGATAGAGGCGGTCAGTAGGTACAAACTTCCAGTTATAAAAAAGGGATTGGGATGTAATGTACAGCATGGTGACTATGGTTAACAATACCATATTGCACATCTGAGAGTTGCTAAGAGAGTAGGTCTTAAGAGTTCTCGTCACAGGAAAAAATATCTGTAACTACATATGCTGACAAATGTTAACTAGACCTATTGTGGTGATCATTTCACAGTATATACAAATATTGAATCATTGTTTCGCACCTGAAACTAATATAATGCTGCATGTAAAGTATACCTCAATGTTTTTTTAAAGACAATTTGGCTTTTCTATTATTTGCTGTTTTCTAGATGTCTAATTATCGCCCCACTTAACTTGTTAAGGAAAGATAGGACACTTAGTCAAAAAAAAACCTTCTGCTGTATGAAATAATTCGCAGTTTCTCCAGTTAGAGTACCTTCTGATCTCAGCAGGAAGCAAATATGTGTGACTGGGATACTGAGGGAGATGAATGATTACTTAATATATTTTAACGGCTCTCTGTTTGGCAACTGCACATAGATGCTTTCAAAACTGGAGCATTGGCAGGCATGGAGAATAGGAGCTCCAGGTCATGGCAAATCAAAGTTAGAGCTGAATTCCTTTGATTCGTAGTCTTTTGACACGTTTGGAGAAGTTACCACAGCAACAGGTTACGTCCCCTGAAGTTCAGAAGAACATTGGAAGATGTCAGAGGAAATGAGTAATTCTTACCTGGGGAGGTAAAGCAGGTAGCCAACGCCTCTTACCAGAAAGTGACAGTGGCAACTACGTTGCCTATTATTTCTGTCTTTTATTAAGAAAACACATATGGTTATAGCATTTGCTTTCAATGAACATGCATAAGGCAATCCATAAGATTTACATTTTAGGTTCTCCTATGAACTCTTTTAAAGCACACATTAAACTCAAATCTGGACATTCTTCCTATTTAAAAAAAATGACAACTAAGCTTTTTTTGGTTTTGGATCTGTAGTGATTTACCTTTTATTTTTAATTTTTATTTTTTCAAAGATTTTATTTATTTATTTGAGAGAGAGAGAGCATGGGTGAGAGGGAAAGATGGAGAAAATCTGAGCAGACTCCGCACTGAGCACGGAGCCTGACATGGGGCTCGATCCCACAACCTCAAGATCACGACCTGAGCTGAAACCAAGTCTATCACTTAACCAACTGAGCCACCCAGATGCCCCATGATTTACCTTTTAAAAACCAGTTTGAAAAAAATAAATAAATAAAAATTAAAAAAAAAATAAAAAATAAAAACCAGTTTGACTACCGATACATATGCTACAATGTTAATGTGTCAGACAGTTATTTAAGAGATGGAAATGATTATGCAAACATTCTTAGAAAGATAAGGTGAATTAGGATAACTTTCATAAAATTATAGTCTCGATTATCACTAAAATATATTTATGGTAACTAAAAATGTAATATTTATAAGGCTATCCTGTAAGTCTTAAATACAGAGTTACTTAAGGTGATACATATGTGTGTATAGCCATATATACATACATACACATTTATATACTTAACACATTTAGAAAAGAAAATTTGTTTTAAAAATAGGTTGCCTTTATCTCTGTGAATACGTTTTTCTTAAATTCACATAGGTTCAAAGCCAGTGAGGCTTTTTTTAATCTCTCATTTTGTTATGCAATTGTACTTTGTTTTTAAAATTTTAAAATCTATCACTCACAGGTAAATCTCAAATGGAAAGTAGAAATTCAGTTTCCTTGGAAAATGTGGAACACAGCAGAGAACAGGATATTTCTGGAGGCCACTAAGCAATTGCTTCATTAGCACCTCAAGCAGAACATCAGTAACTCTGGTCACTAATCGCATGTTTTGTCATGCCTAATTTTTGTCCCAGGGAGGAAAATTTTAAACTCCTGTATATTTTTTAAGAAATTAAGTCCCGGCTTGTCCTAGTTTCCAGGACCATGATTTGTTATGTCTAGAGCTATTTGTAGCCCTCTGCAGTATGTCAGCATTGCCTCTGTGGAAAAATAAGGACATTGCCTCTGTGTTGAAAAATACCCTTCCAGATCTCCATTTAGGCCAACTAGTAAATACAGAAAGAGGGAAAAATAGTCCCTAGCTTCTAAGTTTATGAACAATGCGTATTATGTTTTTCCTCCAGCAAAGCCATTTTTCTCCACCTCCTGCTGCCAACCTGCCACCTTGAAAAAGGGGTTAGGTCTCCCTTCCACCTGTGTTCCATCTACCCTGTGCAAGTCTGATGGGGTCTTCTTAATCTGGGCTGGAATTGTCTATTAACCTGCCTCTGCACCTGCCTGGCACTTAGTACAATTCAGTGATTGATTTATCAGAAACTGTATTTCATTTGTTCTGATATGTACATTTTTACACCACTGATATGTCTTATAATCAATGATGTATCATTATTATTGATCTGGGGACACGACTGTCATTGAAACAGTTATTTATGCTGAGCAGTGGAGCATAACTTGATTTTAGGGAAACATTTATTCATTATTCGAGGAAAACCCACAACTCTATGTTCTTGCAAAGACATCACCAGTTCCTTTTATGGTCTCGCTCCTCCCATGGGTGGTCCACCCATAGCAGCACCATCATCACCTGGGCCCTTGTTAGAAATGCAGACTCTCAGGCCCCACCCCCGACCTACTGAATTAGAATCTTCATTTGAAAGAGATCCGACTGCATAGGCTCATTAAAGTTTGAAAAGCATCCCTTTTTGGGACCTAAGAAAGGAAGATGCTTGCAAGCAAATGGAGCTGTGTGACATTTCTGTCCCCGTCATGTGCAAAAGAGAATTCTCTCTCTCACAAGCCAAGAGCTGTAGGTGAAGGCAAGGACAAGACCCTGCATACCTAAAAGCATACCAAAAAGAAAACTCAAGAACGAACTAGGGCTGTATGGGGGATTCATGTGGGGAACATGTCCGCTCTTAAGGCAACACCAGCACGTTAGCTGGAAAGGCATTTTTCTTTTTCAGTGATATTTAAATTAATGTTGTCTCTTCCAACCCCCATGACTTTGTGCATTCAGGGATACATGGCATTTCTTTCCTCTGTAAGGTCAGCAAGTAACAGGGGCAGGAGCCAGACCTAGCACCTGGATCCATCCCTAGCACTCAGGGCCGACTCAGCAAGCATATAAGCCTATTTCTAGGAGGGAGAGAGGGATTTACACTTTTTAACCCTTTTTCTTCCTTTGAAACAAAGATCATAAACATTCTTGAGATGTATTGTTCTGAATCACTAAGTCCTGTGAACCAGGTGAGGACGATAATTTGTATGTTTGAAATATAAACTGGGATCATGAGAAACATTAAATAAAATATGATCTATTTTGATTGTGATTTATATTTGAGCCTGGGTGGCTCAATTGGTTAAGCATCTGCCTTCTGCTCAGGTCATAATCCCAGGGTCCTGGGATCAAGCCCTGCATCAGGCTCTGAGCTCAGCATGGAGCCTGCTTGTCCCTCTTCTTTGCACCCCCCACCACTCATGCTTTCTTTCTCTCTCTCTGTCTCATATAAATAAATAAATAATCTTTAAATATATGATTTTTATAGGTTCAGCATATAACTTAAACAGAATATGAGACAGGGAGTCCAGAACCTATTTCAATTCCAGGCCCAGGAGCTTTATGCAAATGCCTCTACCTGCCTGCACTCAGCTTCCTTGTCCTTCCAAGGGCCTGGACCACATGAGCTCCTTTCAGGTCAAGTCCCCAGGATGTTTCTTTTTTCTGGCCTTCTAAAGACCCTATGTTCCATTCTCATTTTTTTTTTTTTAATGTGTTTCTTTGCTTGTGCACAAAATGTGAATTTTAAGTGAGTTAAAAAGATAACACGTCTGAGAGCTTTTCCCCTAAGATCAGGAACACGGCAGGGATGTCCACTATCTCTACTGCTATTCAACATAGTACCAGAAGTCCTAGCCTCAGCAACCAGACAACAAAAAGAAATAAAAGGCATCCAAATTGGCAAAGAAGAAGTCAAA
>JAPYYM010001430.1:0-13477 GCA_028534135.1 Potos flavus | reverse complement strand
ACTGAGCCACCCAGGCACCCGTGAGAAAAAAATTAAAATAAAAAGTTGTATCTATGAAATATACAGATTTGGGGGCAATACTGGGAGCTTAATATATTCCTTTCCCCAAAAATATATTTTTGGGGTTTTACAGTTTTATGGGGACCCTGTGGTGGTTCTTTTGGCTTGTCTTCTGGGGGAGGGGCCTTCTGTGTTGTTTTTCAGTCAATCTTGCTTGGGTTGAGTAGCCTTGCCCCCTATCAAGGGACTTGGCTCTGTGGAAACCAGTTTTTCAGGCTTTTGTTCTCTGGAGGTTTTTGTTCTTTGATGAGTTTTTGCAGCTTTTCAGAGGATCAGAGCAAAGAATGTCTGCAAGCAGACCTCTGCCTCAGAGAGAAGTCTCAGACTGTTACCCTCCATGTAGTCCAGAACACATAGACTCCCCCTCTACAAACTCCACTGCAACTTTCCATAGGTGGTATTCACTTTCATAGAAGTTGATTTGTGTACCAACAGTTTCTTTTTTTATCGATTAGCAGTACACCATATTACAGATGTTCCACAATTTAATTACTCACCCACTGGAAGACATTTGGATTACTTCAAAATTTGCCTATTACAACTCAAGGTATTATGAACACTCGTGCATATTGTGAATACACATTCTGAATATTGCCAACAATTGCAATTTTAGTGTCATGTGGCATATGGATATTTACTTTTATTAGAAAATACAAATTTAAGAGGGTCTGTGCCATTTTATCTTTTTAATAGCAGTGTGTGATTGATCCAGTTTACCTGTGTTTTTCCCAGCATTGGCATTGTTACTTAGGGGAAAAAAGAGGTGTTTTTTTTTTTTTTTTTACAGCACACATTTATTGATATTTCTTCATGTTCTTATTTCATATTTTCTTTATGGCTAGGGTTGTTGTACATATTTTCATATAGGTATTTATATACCTATGTATACTCTACGGCTAACATAGTTACCCTAAACCATGCCTGTTTATGTTGTTTGGCTCATTTTTATAAATAGTATATATATTTTTTTCATTTTTACTATGATTTGTGATATTTGTTTATATATTATACTGAAATATCCAGCACAGCTGCTTACATGCTTGCTCCCAAAATGTACGATCAAGGAAGATGACTCCCTCTAGTAAAACAATTCATTGTTACACACCATATTTTGAATTATTTGGTGTATCACACCAAACAATGAATTATTTTTTAAGTTGTATTATTTCATATAATAAGAACAAAATAGAAGTTATCAATAAAGTAAGAAAACATACAAATGGCCAACAGACTCATGAAAAACTGCTCCATGTCACTTGCCATCAGAGAAATACAAATCAAAACCTTCGTTAAATTGTTGTAATTGTAATTAAGACGTCTACTAGAATTGGAGGACTAGGCAATCTTTCCAACCTCTGTACTTCTGCACAGGAACTTCTATTTGCATTACGTGACACAGTTTGTGTTTGCTTTGTGCCAAGTAAGAAAATTTGTTTGTCACTCATTTCATTTTCCTTGAATAAGTAAAAAAGTGATTTTCAATTCTAATTCAGAAAACCAATTTTGATACTAAACTGATGATAAGGTCAAAGTTTCTTTCATTCCTTAAAGTATTTTTTTCATCCTGTGATCGATAACCTGCTTTAACATTCTTCTTTATTGGGGCCTTTAAGGTATAAAAGCATGAGTCAATTTGTTCAGAGTCCAACTCGTGCTTTCACTTTCCCATATATGAGTGTCCTAACAAGCCAGTTTTCTGTTTGGGAATCATGTTCACAGAGTTTTAGAAACTATGTGAATATAAGTGAACCAGACCTCAGGACTGGGACCCATGATAGCTCATGGGAGTGCAGAAGTCTGACCCTGGGACCACCAGCTGGGATGCAGCCTTTCTGTGTGAACCTCAGGACCCTTCTTCTCTTGGTTCTGCTTCCCTGGCCAGGTGTAGGTGAGTAAGATGGAGGGACAGCTGGGATTTTCTTTACCCTGGAATTTACCTCAGGAGTCATTTTGATCTATAGCACATTGCCAGGGCTCTTCTCCTTTCCTATTACCTGGACCTGGAGACCTCAGAATTATTCTCCTTTCGGTCTCTCTTTTTCCCCCTTCTATCTTCCTGTTTCCTTTTCGTTTTCTATGATTTTTAGGATAAAATCATATAATTATGCAAAGGTGATTTGTAAAATGTAAATAATTTAAGAGAAATATCTCAAACATTCTGTTATTTATTTGGTGCAGTTGATGGAAACACATTTTCTAACCTGAGACTAGAAAAGAAAAGTCAATTTGTATCCCTTGGAAATGCTTTCTGCCCACTGTTGTCAGAACCTCAAGTCGGAAATTTTGGGATCTCATGGTCATGTTGCACACATCCAACTGCATGACCCTTGACCCTTGGTAGGGTATTGGATATTCTTGGTTTTAATAAATATCCTTATGTTCACATGAGTACATTTGAACTGAGATTGAATATCACTTCCAGTATGGAAATGTTATATGTCCATAGGGATGTAAGGAAACTGGTCTAACTGAGAAGACATGCACTTGCCAGACAACAGGTTAGCTGAAAGAAGTATGATATATTCTATTTCACTGCAAGAGTAAACACTGAGATAGCAACACATTCCAATAGAGAATATTCATGTTCATTTTAATAAAAGATATGCTATTGATATTAAGGAATAGACAATTTTCCAACAAATAAATGAGATAATTTTAAATTCTAAAATTGTATCTCAGTCCACTTACTTAGAAACATCATCTATTAAAATACAGGAAAGCAATTAATACATTAGAAAATAATTTGTAATACATACATACATACATACATAATAAATCATTTTATGACAAAACTAAAAAAATGTATTATATCTTAGAAGTTTTCTTTTTAAAATTAGCTTTATTGAGGGATAGTTGATATGTTAAAAAGCACATTCGGTGTGCTTTTTATACATTTTTTTATACAGTTTGATTTTGGACACTTGATGTTTTGTTTTCTTTGATAAGATGATCAATGAGGTTCAGTCACAATGGGGAGGGGGGATACAAGGTTTGCTCAGGAAAACAAAGTTTATTTTTCTCACATGTTCTTAGAGAAACTATCATAAAGGCACTTCCTCTGCCTTTATTCATGTAACCCCCAAAAGAGGGGGTCAGGTAAGCAATTTGAGAACCTAAAGAGTGGGAAGGCTCAGGGAAAAGTATCTTTATTGGGGTGAAGGTGGGACACATAAATAAAAGGCACAAATACATTTCTGCATTTAAATATCACTAGATTCTCATCTAAAGAGGGCAAGAAGGGAGATTTGTGACAAAGTCCAACCTTATCACAGTGGTGCATGTTGTCACCTGGGCAAAGGGCTCCTAGGCCTGTTTGTGGACATGTTGAGTTAGCAGGAAAAAGTGAAGTGTAAAAATTTGCAACACAAAATAAAACACCTGTTTAACAGTCACCACAATCCAGGTAATCAACATATTTATGCCCTCAGTAATTTTCTTGCTATTATGCTGTTTTATTTTTTTATCATTTTTAAAGTTTTAATTTAAATCCAATTTAGCTAATATATAGTGCATTTTTTTTCCTACCCTTTCCCTATGTTCATCTGTTTTGTTTCTTAAATTTCACAAATGAGAGAAATCATATGGTATTTTTTTGTTTTGTTTTGTTTTGTTTTCTGTGCGACTTATTTTGCTTAGTATACTAACCTCTAGTTCCATCCACTTTGTGGCAAATGGCAAGATTTAATTCTTTTTTGATGGCCCAGTAATATTCCATTTTATATATACCAATTTGTCTTTATCCTTCATCTGCCAATGGCATCTGGTCTTTTTACATACTTGGGCTATTATGGACATTGCTGCTATAAACATTGGGGAGCATTTGTCTCTTCAAATTCCTGTGTTTGGATCCTCATATAAATACCCAGTAGTGTAATTGCTGTATTGTAAGGTGACTCTATTTTTAACTTTTTGAGAAACCTACATACTCTTTTCCATAGTGGCTGCACCAGTTTGCATTCCCATCTTAGGGTACGAGGGTTCCCCTTTCTCCACATCCTCACCATTATCTGTTGTTTCCTGAGTTAATTTTAGCCATTCTGACTGGTGTGAGGCAGTATCTTAGTTGAGCTTTGATTTGTATTTCCCTGATGTGAGCATTTTTACATGCCTGTTGTCCATTTGTATTTATTCTTTGGAGAAATGTCTGTTCATGTCTTCTGCCATTTCTTGACCAGATTTTGTTTTTTGTTGTTTGCTTTGTTGCTGTTGTTGTTTGTTTGTTTGTTTGTTTTTGTGGGTCTTTTTTTTTTTTTTTCATTTTGAGTTTGATAAGTTATTTATAAATTTTGAATACTAGCCCTTTATCTGATATGTTACTTGAAAATATCCTCTCTCATTCCATAGGTTGCCTTTGTTCGTTGACTATTTTGTTTCCTATGCAAAAGCCTGTTATCTTGATAAAGACCCAGTATTTCATTTTTGCTTTTGTTTCCCTCGCCTTTGGAAACATGTCTTGAAAGAAGTTGCTGCAGCTGATTTCAAAGATGTTGCTACCTCTGCCATCTAGGATTGTATGGATTCCGGTCTCACATTTAGGTGTTTCACCCGTTTTGAGTTTATTTGTGTGCATGTTGTAAAAAAGCGGTTCAGTTTCATTATTCTGCATCTGGATGTTCAATTCTCCCAACACTATTTGTTGAAGAAACTGTCCTTTTTTTGTTTTGATATTATTTCCTGATTTGTCAAAGATTATTTGACCACAGAGTTGAGCGCCCATTTCTGGGTTCTCTATCCTGTTCCATTCATTTATGGGTTTGTTTTTATGCCAGCACTATACTGCCTTGATGACTCAACTTTGTAATACACATTGAAGTCTGGAATTGTGTTGCCTCCAGTTTTTTTTTTTTTTTTTCTCAACATTACTTTGGCTATTCAGGGTCTTTTCTCATTTTACGATTGTTTCAGAAAATTTAGGATTGTTTGTTCAAGTTCTATGAAAAATGCTGATGGTTTTGACACAGAATGGTTTGGATGTTTAGTTTGTTTCAGGTAGTATAGACATTTTACCAGTATTTGGCCTTCTAATCCATGGGCATGGAATTTTTTTTTCTTTTTTCCCATTTTTTTGCATCTTCCTCAATTTCTTTCATAAATGTTCTATAGTTTTCAGAGTACAGATCCTTTCAGCAAGATGCTAGCAAATAAGATCCAATAGTACATTAAAATAATTATTCATTTTCCTTTTTAATGTGTGTGAGGTAAGAATATTGAAGGTGAGTTTTACTTCTTAAAAAATTTTAAGTGCATGATACGATAGTGTTAAGTATTGGTCCAATGCTGTATCATATCTCTAGTACTTATTACTCCTGCCAACTATGAAGTTCTCTTTACTTGAAAATAAAGGTGAAATGGGATGCAGTTTTGTTAATGGATTTGGTAAAAAACTCATGTTAAGAACGTTTCAGAATCATTGTGACAGTCAGGAAAGAATTCTTGGGGCACCTGGGTGACTCAGTTGGTTAATCTTCCAACTCCTGGTTTCAGCAAGAGTCATGGTTTGTGAGATCATGTCCCATGTGAGCCTCCATGTTCAGCAAGGAGCCTGCTTGTCCCTCTGACTCCTCCCCCGTGCTCTCTCTGTTACTCACTCTCTCTCAGATAAGTAAATAAAATTATGCAAGATATAGGAGAGACTTCTGGGATTAAAGTAAACATTTTTTATACTTTTACCTCTCATATTTTCACTCCCGAAAAAATTTTGGTCCTTAAAACTTGACGGTTGTTTAAGGGCAAAGAGCTCATCTGCCATGACTTGTTCAACCCAACAGAGGTTGGAGAGATGTCCATACATATGGACTGAAATTGGTCACTGTCTGTCCCTACAAGTAACCATTACAGAAGGTCATTGTTGTATAGTTCAGAGTGAACATCACAGTGAATTTGTTTCAATAATAAGGACCATCCGTCGACTGGGTGAAGAACTAGGGAATTACTTTCACGTATCTCAATAGGAGAGACCAAAGTGAGACAACATATTAGGATTAATGCTATAATACAAATAAGAAGTGTGATAAGCAGGGGCACCTGGGTGGCTCAGTTGATTAAGCAGCTGACTCTTGATTTCAACTCAGTTGATGATCTCAGGGTCCTAGGATCCAGGCTGAGTCAGGCTCTGTGCTCAGGAGGGATGCTGCTTGAGGATTTGCTCTCTCCTTCTTCTGCCCCTCCTCCCACTTGTGTGCTCTGTCTCTCTAAAACAAGTGAACAAATATTTATTTAAAGAAGTGTGATTGGAGGCTTTTTAGTGTGGACCATAGTCCACCTTCCGACCAAGAGTTTAATCAATCAAGTGACAAAGCAGGGTCTTTAAGAGCAATGATTTGGTTACTTATATCATTAAATAATCCTGATATAGTTGTTATAATATGGAATGCAGATGCAACATTCTGCTTTAACAATGGCAGATGTTATGCTGAGTGAAATAAGTCAAGCAGAGAGAGTCAGTTATCATATGGTTTCACTTACTTGTGGAGCAAAAGGAAAAACATGGAGGACATTGGGTGAATTGGGGGAAAGGAAGGGTGAATTGGGGGAAATTGGAGGGGGAGATGAACCATGGAAGACTGTGGACTCTGAGAAACAAACTGAGGGTTTTGGAGGGGAGGAGGGTGAGGGTTTGGGTGAGCCCGGTGGTGGGTATTGAGGAGGGCACGTATTGCATGGAGCACTGGGTGTGGTGCATGAACAATGAATCTTGTAACACTGAAAAAATAAAATAAAATTAATTATAATTAAAAAAATAAATAAAATGCAAAAAATAATGGCAGATGTTCATCCTTGCGCTGCTAAGGCATCTAATGCCATTCTACTTTGTAGAATTGTTTTATGAATTTGAGTTACATTCCTGTTTAATAATGTAATGCTGCTTTGAGAGTCATTTAACACTTTAATTGTATATTTACCATGGGCCTCCATGTGCTATATGACATCTTCTAAACCTACTGATGGAAGAAAAATAGGTGTCAGTTAGTCAACCAATGAAACATGGATCTTGTCCAAATTTGTTTTAGATATAGAAAATTATTTAGACTTGTGATAGTCTTAGTCCTATAACTTTGAATCCAAGCATAATCTATAGAACAATTTACAGTCCAGACTGGTGGAAGCCAGGGCCACAGTTTTGGGCCACACAATCGCTGTATCCCTTTGGATGCCAGCCATCTGATGTGTGAGGGTCTTGTCCAGTCAGTAGCAAGGCAATCAGTTGCCTGTAAACTATTGGTATGGTCACAGGTTTCTGGGGTGAGCCATCCCATTTGGTGAGTACTATTAGGTCATGAATCAAGTGGATGGTCTTTCTGTTCTCTGCATAAAAGGGCTTTTGGTTTAATTTCCCTACAGTGGGATTAAGCACATATATCCACTTCGTATTCAATATAATCCTTCCTGAGTGTATTAATGGGAAGGACTACGTAGTTGGGAAATAAGTCATCAGAGTCTGTCTAATGGTTGGCATATTCAGTTAAAATTTTGATAATTTGAGGATAAGAGAAAGGTCTCCTATGGCCTGGAGAATCCCATGTAACATTTAGCATGTGATAACAATTAACATTCTTTTTAGTAATAGAAATATCCCTATATGTCCTAGTATTGGGGTGACTGTATATTGGGCTTGGTTTAAGGTGGCACTGTGTGCTTGACTAAATCCTCCTCTTGTAATTTATATCAATAGAGATGCTTCCCAGGACCAATATGGCTATGAGATAAAACCATTATGAAAACTGATGTCTACACTTAACTATACCCTAATTATGAGGAATCACTGGCAAGTAGGAAATGACTTGTCCTGGGAGATAAGGGCATCCCCAAGTTCACTCTCCAGTCCTATTGTAAGGAAAGGGGTTCCATCCATTACCTCCACAAGTCTACAGTTAACCTCATAGAATAGGGTACACTTTGACTTTTAAGGAACAATTTCGTTACCCAGCCACATAGAATTGATTAAGATGATAGCTGAGTTAATTCTTTTGGAGTCCATCTCATTGTCCAGGTGTTTAAATAATCGTATGGCCATGGGGGCCCTTTTATTATCCCCACAGAATAACAAGCAAGAAGATTATCTATATGTGAGATATTATGCCAATCCCTCAGAAGTTAACCTCAAGTTGTCTAGCTTAGGCAAACAACAAAAATTTAAAGACGATCTAAACTAGAATCTAACATCCAAATGGATACTTTACTGAAATACATTTTCCTCTCTAAATTTACCCTCATTTCTAGAGATAGCCAAATCAGGTCTAATTGTTTGTGAAACAAGACCATTTTTAACAAAATTAGCCTAATTAATTACATAAGTTCATCAAGAATACTGATTGATCATATGGATCCTTTAAAATCTGCTTTGCTGGAACTTTTCATAACAAATCTCTAGATTGAACTTTTTTTGATAGCATCTTGAGGTCAGAGAGAAGCCAAATATCTTTCATCAGACTAGCCTGCAATAACTGTAAAGGGTGTATTCCTCTTCCAAAAGTCACCAACATATCCTGCACCTGCCAGGAAGTGACTTTTTTTAAAAGATTTTATTTATTTATTTGACAGAGAGAGAGAGACAGAGCAAGAGAGGGAACACAGCAGAAGAGTGGGAGAGGGAGAAGCCTGCTTCCCACTGAGCAGGTAACCCAATGTGGGGCGCGATCCCAGGACCCTGGGGTCATGACCTGAGCTGAAGGCAGATGCTTAACAACTGAGCCACCCAGGCACCCCAGGAAGTGACATTCTTTACTCACTTGGTCAGACTGCTGGAAACTCCAAAAAAAGCTATCAGGACAAATTCTCAAGGGTCTATATAGGTTTCAAAAACTCAACCTTTAGACCTTAAAACTATGTGATCCTATCCAAGTCTATGCAGGTCTTGTTTAACATTCCAGTCAAAGCCTGGATAATGTAACCAGTGTTTCCAAGGGTGTCCTGTTGCCAGGAGAACAGATTTTCATGGAACTTATGCAAATTACTATAATTGCCTTGGAAGAAAGAATACCCACTGAGAGTTTCTGATGTCTGGAGAGTTTAGATAGGGAAAAAAGATAAATGCTTCATTTTATTCACAAAGGAATATTTCATCATTTCCCTTAATCCATTCAATACTGTTTTCATATTTATTAAGTTTATTTACTTTTTTAAAAATTATTTATTTTTATATTTTTTTATTATGTGCAGTTAGCCAGCATATAATTCATCATTACTCTTTGATGTAGTGTTCAGTGATTCATTAGTTGCATATAAAACACAGTGCTCATCACAACACCTGCCCTCCTTAATACCCATCACCCACTTGCCCATCTCCCCACCCCCTTCCCTTCTATAACTCTCAGTTTGTTTTCTGGAGTTTAGAGTCTTTCATGGTTTTTCTCCCTCTGATTTCTTCACATTCAGTTTTCCCTCCCTTCCCCTATCAACTTCTGCGCTATTTCCTTTATTCCACATATGAATGAAACCATATGATAATTGCTTTTTTCTGCTTGACTTATTTCATTTAGCATAGTCCTTTCCAGTTCCATGCATGTCGATGGAAATGGTGTGTATTCATCCTTTCTGATGACTGAGTAATATTCCACTGTAAATATGAACCACATCTTTCTATCATTCATCTGCTTTTTTTTTTTTAAGATTTTATTTATTTATTTGACAGAGAGAGAGGGGGAAGCAGGCTTCCTGCTGAGCAGAGAGCCCAATGTGGGGCTCGATCCCAGGACCCTGAAATCATGACCTAAGCTGAAGGCAGAGGCTTTAACCCACTGAGCCACCCAGGAGCCCCTCATTCATCTGTTGAAGGGCATCTTGTATCCTTCCACACTTTGGCTATTGAGGACATTGCTGCTCTGAGCATTGGGAACCATATGCCCCCTTTTTTCACTACATTTGGGTCTTTGGGGTAAATACTGAGTAGAGAAATTGCAGGGTCATAAGGTAGCTCTATTTTTAACGTCTTCAGGAAACTCCATACTGTTTTCAAGAGTGGGTGTACCAGCTTGCATTCCCACCAACAGTGTAAGAGGGTTATGTTTTCTCCACATCCTTGCAAACACTTGTCATTCCCTGTCTTGTTAATTTTGGCCATTCTAACTAGTGTAAGGTGGTATGTCATGTCTTTGATTTGTATTTCCCTGACAGCTAATGATGTTGAGCATTTTTTCATGTGTTGGTTGGCCATTTGTATGCCTTCCTTCTAGAAGAGTCTGTTCATGTTTTCTGCCCATTTCTTGATGGGATTATTTTTGAGGGGGTGTTGAGTTTGATAAGTTCTTTATAGATCTTGAATACCAGCCCTTTATCCAAAATATCATTTGCAAATGTCTTCTCCCATTCCATGGAAAGCATCTTAGTTTTGTTGACTGTTTCCTTTGCTGTGCAAACCCTTTTTATCTTGATGAAGTCTCAGAAGTTCATTTTTGCTTTTGTTTCCCTTGCCTGTAGAGAGCTCATATTTAATCAGTTTAAATGCAGCTTTCCCATTAGTTCTGGAAATTTTTACCCAGGTCAGTTTTATGATTTTATATATATATTGAACACCCATTTTGGTCAAAAATACTTTTTATGAATCTCCTTGAAGTCAAAATGCATTTTGCAAAAACATCAGAAAAATAAGAATAAATGCCAAAAAATAATTCCAAAATGGACATGGTTAAAGATCTGATATGTGAGTGTCTTATGATGAAATTGAAGAGGAAATGTGGTTATTTCTGTGGCACACAGTATTTCAATAATTCAAGTAATGACCTTTTACCAAAACATATTATAACTACAGAAATTTCATATATTTTCTAGAAGAGTTATAGCATCTACCCATACAATATAACCTGAGGTTTATCACTATTGTTTTGACAATGCTGTACAAATAACTTCAGATACCAAATAAAGAATAATTAGTAAAAAGGACTTCATCTACCATGTAATTCTTGTAAAGTTTGTTTAAAAACTCAGAAAGTTTAAAGCACATGCCTAAAAAGTATTACAGATCATTATAAATCTAATGTTTATATTTACCCAAGGTGACAATAAGCAATTCTACAGGAAATCATTTATTTGTTAGCAATACTTAGCTCCTTCAACATTAAGAATGTTTTACTTGTTTGTTTGTTTGTTTGTTTAATTAGGATTCATACCTAATATGGGGCTTGAATTCACAACCCTGAGATCAAGAATTGCATGCTCTGCACTGGGCGTAATACATGAACAATGAATCTTGGAACACTGAAAAAATAAAATTAAATTAATTAAAAAAAAAAAAAAAGAATTGCATGTTCTATGACTGACCCAGTCTGGTGCTCTGAGAAGTTTTAACTTTTTTTTAGCAAATAAGGACCTGATAAAGAGGAAACATAGAAGCTTTGTTTTTTTGGGGTAGATAAAGAAAAAATAATAATAAAAAAGCAAAAACAAAAAAGAAAAAGAAACATGTTTTTCTGGGCAGAAAAAGAGAAAAAACAAACTTTACATTTTCTTATCCAGAGCAGACTAGCAATTGAAAGAAACTTTCTTTTTAACACAGAGAAGCAGAGTTTTAATCTTACACCAGTGTACTTTTTTCCCCAAAACTTTTATTTTATTTTTTCAGTGTTACAAGATTCATTGTTTATGTACCACACCCAGTGTTCCATGCAATATATGCCCTCCTCAATACCCACCACCAGGCTCGCCCATCCCCTCACCCTCCTCCCCTCCAAAACCCTCAGTCCCTTGCTCTGAGTTCATACTCTCTCATGGTTCTTCACCCCTCCGATTTCCTCCAATTCATCCCTCCCTTCCCTCTCACAATGTCCTCCATGTTTTTCCTTATGCTCCACACGTAAGAGACCATGTGATAATTGACTTTGTCTGCTTGACTTATTTCACTCAACTTAATCTCTTCCAGTCCAGTCCATGTACTTTAAAATCCATTCATTTCAGCCATACTCTTAATCATATATAACCATATTTTTTTAAAGATTCACTTTAGAAAGCTTCTAGAGCTTTCTTTTTTTTCCTTTTTGTTTCTCAGATAATAATGTAGAACAGTTTATTGAAACTTTTCAGTAAGGATTGAACAATTTTTGTTATTTAGTGTTCAACAATTCATAAGTTGCATGTAGCTTTCCTTTTCATTCAAAATTTATCCCAAGCCTTTTCTCACCAAACAGTTTCATTTTAGGACAAAATTACCTTTTTTCCCCCACCTTCAACAATGTATTCTTTTTTTTTAATATTTTATTTATTTATTTGACAGAGACAGAGAGATCACAAGTCAGCAGAGAGGCAGGCAGAGAGAGAGAAGGGAAGCAGGCTCCCTGCTGAGCAGAGAGCCTGATGCAGGGCTCGATCCCAGGACCCTGAGATCATGACCTGACCTGAAGGCAGAGGCCTTAACCCACTGAGCCACCTAGGTGCCCCTCAACAATGTATTCTTATTTGGAAAAGATTTTATTATCTAAGGAATTCAATCCAATTTATCATTTAACTTGGCAAATCTTCAAAGATTCAAGTTACCAAAAAGTTTGAAAGCTATTAAAAGTTTCATATATAAATTCTTTCATTTATTTAACCAACTTGTTTTTTTAACTATTATCCATGAAAAGTTTGAGACAGACAAAATTAACCATCATTTTAATTCATCTTCTTGATGACAGATTGCAACAGTGATCCCATGAGCTCGTCTGACCTTTAGCAAAGCTTGGTAGAAGAAAAGTTTTCTATTTAATGCTGATAATTCTAAAGACATGTCTACCTTAATTAAACTAACAGTCTTAAATTAGTTTAAATACAAATATGTTACATCTGGGCCCACTTAAATGTTAATCAATTTGTTCCCCATTATCAATTTTTACCTGGGGCACCTGTAGAGAAAGGAAGTGGCAGTGTAAGTCTAAGGGAACCCTTGAGACCTACAACTTGATTAAGTATGTCCTCCAGGTGAACCTCATAAAGAGGTGGCCCAAAACTTGGTGTGCTCTTTGTTCCTTGATAGCAAGCATAGGAGGAGCAGCAGCCAATGACACTGGAGGCATGGAGAATGGTATAGGAGACAGCTAAGCAAGCTTCACCCATAGTGGGGCAGAAACAGGAGGAGAAGGTGGAGGTAATAGATGTGAGGGGCCACCAGCAAGCCTAAAGGAGGATAAAAGTCCCTGGGGGCAAAGAAAGTGGACTCTGAGTCTTAAAGCTGGTCAGCTCAGACAGAGGAACAAACACAACTTTTCTATCCACCAAAAAATTGAAAATAGGAAGCCCATGTTGGGCTGGTGAAGACAGGGAGCCTCCCTGAAACAAAAGGAGTTTCAGCAGCTGCTTGGGAATATTCCTTGTAGTCCCTGTCCTGAGGTAGATTAAACAGATAATTGGCTCCATTTATCATAGCCACTAAAGCTGGAAGTGAATGAGGGAGAAAAGCACATAAACAATAAGTCAGGCAACATTCACCCAGTTCTCTCAAAACATGTTC